>JACXSJ010000952.1:0-138248 GCA_014851325.1 Pentalonia nigronervosa | reverse complement strand
AGCTTTTATAGTTTTTATTTTTTATTTTTTTTTTTTTTTGGTGTAGATTGCAATCTAACGTGTCTAACATATTGATGATGTCAATATAGCCGATGAATCAAAATACCGCAGTTGCCCGCGATAATAATATCACGTTCTGATTTTATTTTTTTATTTTAATGTAGGTCAATACTTTAAATAAAATATAAATAAGAATAATAAACATTTTAAAGTTTATTATCTTGACAAAGATTTATTTAAAATATTTTTGATTATTATTTATTAACATTTACCTATTATGTGTTCAGCTAATAAAATTTATGAAAAATGTTTTATAATAATATTATGTGTACAAAATATTTTTACTTGAACCATCAAAACGAGGTTTTCTTAGCGCTACAACAGCATTAAATCGACATACTTTTTTCGGGTAATGTAAAATCAAATATCGTTCAAACCCATTCGACTGTCCCGCAAATAAAAAAAAAAAAAATACAGAACACCCACACCCAGTGACTGCGTACATGAATTACATGTATGAAATGAATAAGAAACCAAACAATTAAGAACCACTCTCGCATATACAGTGCTGAAGTGTCGTTTCGACAAACCAAAATTATAGTCAAACGGTCTGACTCCAAGTCCCCGCGCAGTAAGGGTGGCGGTAATGTATAATAGTATGCCAATAATCCGAATCGTTTTTGTACACGCCCTTATTTGCGCTGCTGCAGCTTCCATGTTGTGTAACGTTGTCGTGTTATCGCGCGTTCCGGAGACTTCGTTATCGGTTTCCGGCGGAGTTCTATAATAATGATGATGATGATGATGATGATGATGATAATAATAATAATAATAATAATAATAATAATAATGGTAATAATCATAAACGAAAAGAGCTTATGCCCATCAGCGCACGTCCACCGCAACACTCCAAGGGGTAGTTTAGAATTGGTCCGCGATGACGGTCAACGGAGGGGCTGTAAAACCCGTCGCGAAGCTCTGCGATGTTGTCGGGGGGATGCGCGAACGTTCGAATAACGAGCTTAACACTTTGTCAAATGCTTTTACGACGTGATTTGGTGGTTTTTTTTTCACGTCGTATATTATTATAGTTATCCGGGTTTTTGTTTTCATAAACAATTTAGCGAAACGTGCTGTATACACATTTTATTTTATTGCAACGACCACGAGTATACACATAATAATATATGGTGTCTATTTTTATTAAAATATAATAATCAAAATGTGTTTCGGCCGATTTTTTCTTTACCCTTTACTGGTGGTTTTTTTGAAAATCGACTTGTACCTGTTATACCCCGACTTTGCTGGTTGTCATTTGCGCATCACTATTGTTAATTTTGACCTTTTTTGTAAGACGATTGCGCATCGTTCGATTTTTCGGTAATATATCATTTGTACATCAACCGTTTAAAAGGTCGTACATCATTTGCGCATCAATATTATTTAACAATAGAACTAATAAAAAGGTGTATACCCAAAAGCTCAAGTTGTTTTCTAAGTTTAATCTTAAAATGTATACATCTCTAAATTAAAATTTTCAAATATTCTATAGGTATTTCTATTTCAAAATATATTTGTACCTTAGTAATAATGTGTAGGTAATAAGTTAGCAATAACACGACGAGATTAACAACTAAAGTGTACGGGTGACCAATTGATTTTTATTCCATAAGTACCTAGATAATAGATTACTGGATAGTAAAACGCATGAGACGCTGTCGAAACGTATACGACTGTACAAGACACGAGACACGAATGATTAGGTAATTAGTATATATTATTATTATACTGTAATATTGAGTTTTGGGTACATTTAAATATGAGTCAATTAAAATTTGTTAATTCAAATCGTGGAAAAGCTGCAACCATTTTCAAAAAATATATTCATACAGAAAGAAAAATGCTGAAAAGTTGTGAAATTATATTTATGTGTCCGAAAAAAAGATCGCTATGTTTTAATAAAAATTAATGAATACCGAATTACGGTGTTAGAAATACGCGGAGAACACAGACATCTCCAACTGACGGACTCGGAGACGGAAAAACACGAAGTAAGTCAAATTAAGGATTATAAATTAATCGGTCGTTACAAAAACGACATATATGCACTTATTCTTTTACAATACATTTAGTGATGGGAATTTTACCGTAAAAATTTACTGATAAATTTTACTTAAATTTACGTAAATATTTTAATAGCGTATAATATTTTTCTTCTTAAATTTATTACGAACTCAGTAACATTTTTATGAAATATGCTTTAAAAAAATGGCATTACTTTAAATTAAATGTTTTTGGAAATAAGTAATAACCTAATCAAATATATAGGTACGGGAATATTGATGCGCAATCGATGTACGATATTTTGGCACAGGTAAACGGACGTTTCAGCCATAACTATATAGCAGATCTCATCGAATAAAACGTAGTTGGTACTACGAAACTCTAATTTATATATAAATTTATTTGTGTTATTTGTTTAAATTTTATATTGTATTATGTTTTAAACTGTTGTATAGGGCTCGGCCCGTTAATAAATAAATTTCACGACCAATACATTACACACCTATTGACTAAATAAATAATATTATTTCGATATTTGTTATTATTCTGGCGACCATGCATTTATGGCTGTATTTATGACTGTATTTAACGGTTTATTTATGTCTCGTCAAATATTTTGTTATACAGCATGACCACAAGCGCAGCAATTTTCCGCGTTTTCTTCAAATAATACAATATATAGGTACAACCTGTAAAACACAGTCATCAGTATCAATTCATCTTGCGTGCAGGAAAATAAAAACAAATCGCAACACGATTGCGCACTACGAAATTAATTATGTGATCGTGACATTACTGCTGAACACGAAAAAAAATACTATATGCTTACAACGAGTACACGGCAGGAAAATGTTTGATATAAAATAGATTTAATATACGTACGTTCTACTTGCACGATAATTATGATTCGAGTAACGAAGTTTTTTCGTACAAGATTTATTTATTTTGTTACGAGTTGTTTTTTTTTTTTTTTTTCATTTTATCAGATTTTTATTGAATTAATGGAATTGGTTATTTAACATTTTTCTGGAAAGTACGTTGTGCATCGCACCCGCTTCTCCTCCAGCAGAAATTTGATAAATATTATGACCGTAGTATATATATATACAGTTGTATATAGTTGAAATTCGATTTATTACCGACCTGGACGTTTTATATTTCTCGGAGTCCTACGATTTTTTTTTTTTTTTTTTTTTACACAGATTTTATAGGATACGAGCTCGGCGAGCTCATTTCAGCGTATACACATCCCGTGGACTAATCCGGACGGCCGTTACCGATTTAACTACTTGAACTATCATACCGCGGTGGTGGTATAGCACCTACGAGCTACGTATATTTTGGGCGCGATTCCATTTTTATTTTCCTCTGCGGGAACAGAACGTCGGAGACGACGACGCGCCCATCGCGCAGCGACATCTACACGACCGCGCGCGCGCGACACGTGTCGATCCGGAACGACGGCTAAACTCCACAACATTTGTGCCGGGTTATTCGCGGAAAGGGCGCGCGTTCCCGGCACGGAAGCGTTACGTCGTCGCGGCTGATCTCGGGCGACCACGGGAACGAGCGAGAATTGCGACCGACGGGACTATATTATTATTGCGATTAGCGCGGTCGTGTACGTCGTTTTTGCCCGTCGCCGACGCGACTTCCGTCGGACACGAACCCAAAGTCGACTCGCGGACACGCTTCCGGTCTGTGTATAGGACGGCGGCGACGCGTCCGCCGCCCACGCGGGGTCGCGCCCTCTCGCTGTCCGACCGGAAACGACGCGCTCGGCGCGCGTGTAGAGCGCCACACCGCGGGCGCGGCGGCGAAGTTTCACCCGAACGAAACGGTTTCTTGCAGCTCCCGTCGAAACGCGCCGTTTGGCGCGCCTATCTTGTCTTCTGGCTCTCCCGCCGGGGCGACCGACATTCGAAAATACAAAATCGCTCGCCGCGAAATGCATAATATTAGTACATTAGTGTTTTTATACCGCGATTAGAGAGATATCGCCGTCTTCGATCGTCTTCATACGACTGTAGACGTACAGCAGTTAATTGGTACCCGTTTAATGTTTAGGTTATAGATATAATTACGTGTACAGGTACGTATACACAAAGTGCACCAGACCGTGTTTTCGTAAAACGACTCCGTAAAAAAAAAAAAAAAATAATAATTTAATATATACCGAGTACCCGACCGTCAGCCGTCAGTCGTAATCGCTATTAATTATTATTCGGTTACGCGTAAAACGCGCTGTAGTAGGTAGGCACTTAAATATTATTGTCGTCGCCCACAGTGATGGCCGGGGCGTCATTCATTTGGGTGAATGACCCAAAATTTGCCCGATTAGAGCACATGTCATTTGGACGAGGAATTAACCGATCGTTTAGGTGAATTTATAAATTATTCAATAATATTTGGGCAGTAACGTACAACGACTTTTATACTTACTATTTTACTACAACTACAAATTGCGAATGTCGTGGGTACTACTAATGGGGCTGAATCGTTTAACAGTAATTATAACGCACAATTTTTATATCATCCACATCCTAATCGAGTAATTAATATTTTAAAAGGAATTCAAACAAAAACTTTACTAAAAATTAATTCTAAAACACATTTGCGTATAAGACACGGATACCATACTAATAAAAAAAATGAGTGAATAAATATAATATAATACATTTTTAACCAGTCAAAGTTAACTGAGAGTCCTAAGTCTCTAAAAATGGCAAAGAAAACGTATTAGTCCATATGCATTTCATACATATAAAAGCTCGCCTAAACGACGTACTAGTGATAGATATATCAGTGGTCCGTGTAAATTTCGCCCAAATGATATGTAATTTTGGATCATTCGCCCAAATAAAAGCCGCCCGATGGTCGGTGTAGCCGTGAAGGGTGCCTTTGTTTGCACCAACGGAGATTTTCAGAAACCCAGATTTTGGTATTAAAAAAATATAATACAGTTTTTTTTTTTTAGTATTATTATATTAATAAATAAGCAAATATTATTCTTGTTTTGAACGAGTCTTGAAAGATATGAAATAAAAATATTGTTGATAATGTTTTTATGATGCGCAAGGTATGGATTTGTAATTACGTTTAAGATGGTAAAGGTTCGTTTTGTTTCCTATAATCTGACTTTTCAGTGTGTACGAGAAACGTATCAACGTAAAATGCCATTAAATTTGGTGGTCGAATGTGATGAGAGCATATATAGCACAAGTAGACGATTTATCGACGGAGTGATGGCCGTTAGTTTCGCCGTATATATTGCAATAAGCACGTGGATTGCCTACACGGTACTCCTTAATAAATGCACGACGTTCCTTTGGGCTTTGACTGGTAATGAACACATTTTTATGTTTCAAGTATTTAATATTTATACGGTGTCAGTAAATACATTTTAAAAATATTTATGAACAAATAAAAAACTATCTATTCGCAGTATTCGAAATTTGTACATCAACAATTCTAGAAAAGCGCTTTGCTTCCGGTAATACATTTAAAAAAAATTAAGGTTGTAATTAAAAAAAACTAAATAGGTATACTTACAAAATCATACAAAAAAAGATGGAAAAAAATTAGATTTGTTTGTAAAAAAGTAGTTATTAGAAATTTTTAAAAGTATCTCTTTGATATGTATTCAACATCATAATATATGTCGACAATTTTTCACAATCTTAATTTTTGATTAAGAAAATTAGTTTTGCAAGTAAAACTAACATATACATATATATATATATATTGAGAGAATCAGTTTTCGAAATAATTTCTATTTTAGTGCAATTATAGTAGGTTCATTTTTAAATTTTTTTTATGCATATGTTTATTTAAAACATTTATTTATAAGTATTAGATTAGTTGAAAAATAAAAAAAAAATGAATCTTAATATACGTTATACAAAAAACAAAAAAATATTAATGGATGCTAGCTGCTAGGTATATTCAATAAACTGAATTTTTAGTTATCACTATTTGGTATAGAAAAGTCAAAATAATTTTTAAATATAAACTGTAAAGTGTATATTATTATGTTTTAAATAAAGTTATGTTGAAATTGATTAATCATTAATACGTGCTAAGTATATGATCGATTTCAAATTTTTAATAAGTAAAAAATTATATTATTAGGCAAGTACAGTTACATAGTATTTGTTAATTCATAAATAAATATGGCAACAAAGTGCCCAGGTTTACCTATGGTCAAAAATATTTAAAAAAATCAGAATCAAAAAAAATCTTTCTACAAAAATTGGTATTTATAAAACGTTTTGAATCCGATGAGTGAGCGGTGGACATTGCTAATAATTATTGTATTACATCAACTACCCTTCGAACTATCAAAAGCAATGCTGAAAAAATTAAGGTAAATATCTAAAATATATCAGTTACTAATTCAAATAAAATTAATCGAACCCGAAATCCTTTAATGGAGAATATGGAAAAGTGTTGTTTGTGGATTAAGGACTAAAATCGACGTCAAGTACCAGTGAGCTTAAATATTATTCAGTTCAAAGCTAAATCGCTGTTTAGTAAATTAAAAGAAGAAAATGGTGAAGAGTTTTATAATGTTAAATTTAATGATAGTAGATGATGGTTTGAGCAAAATATTTTAAACAACTTAACGTGTTACCGAGAGTTATATCATGATCAGAAAAATGTAGCAAAACAGTCAACACTAGACTCATTTTTTTAAGAAATGAATTGTAAATACGTATGCAAATCTAATAATAAGTTTTCATTAATTTTGATAAAATATATAATTTAATATAAATAATTAATAATGCATAAATAAAAGCATTGAATCGTGCAATTATAATAATTATAATAGTATGTACATACATAGATTGTTATTTATTGCCAGAAACCCATTATAATAAAATGTATGTAAAAAGTGTTTCACTTAACATTTTTTCGGTTAACGTTGTGTTTTCCATGAATCTATCTTCGACGTTAAACGAGGACTTACTGTACATGCTTAAATTGATGAATAAATAAAAAAAAAAAATTGCAATAAATATTTATTATTAATTAAATACTATTATAAAATACAAAGTAGTAATTAATTTGTTTTTAAAACTGAAGTATTTAATTTTAACGACACATTCCAAACGACTCCAGCCGAAAAAAAGGTTTGCGAACAGGTAAATTCTGAAACAGGACCCATTGAAAAAAGTTTTGCGAAAAGATGAATTCCCAAACTGCTAATGTTAATACCAGTCTACGCATTCGATGTCGATATTCTGACCAAAATATAATCAGAGACGCAAATTATAGCTCGAAGTCATATCAATACACCTAAATTGAAAAAAAAACAGGAGCTTATTGGAAACGTCATTGACGAATTTTTATTAAATGTATTAACGTGTATGGAGTATATAAAAAAATTGTGCCTAAACAATTTACCCAATGTATAGTTTTTTATATTTTTACATTTACATATTTTTTTACATTTTTTTCTATTTTTTTAACGTCAATTTTTAATATTATTTAAATTTAATTCTAATTCACAAAATACGGTTTTTTATATATTTTTTTAATTTACTTATAGTACACAGTCCGACACACATTTTTAACCACGCCTCTTTTGAGATAGTCCCAAGTCTGTATGAAGTGGGAAGGAATTTGTGTTATAAAAAACCGTTTGGGAATTGACCTTTTTGAAAGACGGAAGTTGTATGGGCTACGTCCAATTTTAATTATTAAACCATAATTATTCAGATAAGCGAATTAAGTAGTTAACATTTAGACATTATCTTGTTCCAGAAAATGTCAATAAAGTTAAAGAAGGCATAAATAATATTTATCTCTAAAATAAATATAAAACAACAATTATTAACGAATATATGTATTAATTATTAATTATCAGTAATTTATTGAAATTAAATTGCTTTAAACTGTATATAAATAATATGTATCTATACATAAAAGCATAAGTTTTGTAAACGAGGCATAATTAATATAGCTTTATTTGGCAATTTATTTTTTTCATTAATTTAATCGTGTTTGCATGAATTTGGTAATAATAGTTTAAGTCTAATATTCTAATGTATAATGATATAAAATACTAAAATAGGTAGTTGTATCACGCGACAATAGTCGTGGTATAATAAAATAAATATCCTTGCCATTATTTTTCGGCCACATATCACCACATATTATACAATATTAATATCGTTTCTGGTACGTTGGCCGTTCGAAATTATTATTACTATATTATTATTAACGAATTATAATACAGCATGTGCACGTGTCACACGAACGGTTACTGAACTAAAATCATTCCACAGCTATTATAATATATGCCTATACGGATGGTCGGTCGGGCGGATCTAGACACAGAATATATCACATTTGTACCATATATTGTATATAAATAAAATATGCATGAATGCATTGGGTGCCCTGCACGGTCATCGAGGTCATTCGGTCCTCTATTGGCTCCATACAAGTGATCGAATAATGCCGAAGTCAATTTATCATTTAACGTCCGTGCACACTCACGTGCTATACATTATAATATTGTATAATAAGATGCCGACAAGCGATTTTTAAAACATTACAGTGGAATCGGGAAGCGTTTTTCTAAAACCCAAATTTGCATGACGTCTGCTAAAAATTAAACACGGCATTTGTACTGAACAACAACAATAACAATACACCTCCAATATTAATTACTATGCCATTTCCAAACGTCAAAGCTGTAAATAACCGACCAAACGTTTTAACAATTGTTTTGAATTCAAGAAATTTTCTTTTTGTGCAATTGCATATATAATATAATAATTAATTTGAAATTCAAATAACCTAGAAATCAATAAAAATGTATTGAATCTTTGCGTTTTAATAACAATTATAACAATACGATATTTGTCAGCATTATAATAGCAACTCATAAGGTCTAATAATTAATAATTTACTATACTAAGCGATCCAGGGAAATTCGAAATATGTCCAACTAAAAATTTGAAATTCATAGTACCTATAGGAGAAAAAATTCGAATTTTCCTAAACTATATATGGGTAATATAGCTAGAGTGGTATATTTATATAAAGCCCGATAAAGAAAAGTAAGTAAGTTAGTACAGCGAGTAGAATTATTTTTTTTTTAGAATTATCATTTTGAATACAGTTCAACCTGTGATAATAACTAAAACACATGGTATAGTTATGATGTCAGTATACGTATTTATTAACTAAAGATATCTCTTGTAAGAAATACGTGTACGTAGCGCGTGTTTTATTATAATTTTTATGTTTTTGATGGTTATGCAGTACCTACATATGATTTGTAAATATAATACATAACTACATAACTTCAATACAAATTAAAGTTTTTTTAAAGAAAAATGTATAATTAAAAAGAAAAAAAGAATAAATCAACAAACCAGAGTATACGATTTATGTATTATGATTTATGACATATAATGTTTGGTTAAGATGAAATATTTATCAAAATAACTAAATTTATTATTCTTAATGTTATATACAATTCATTTATTAATACCAGAAATGAGATAAGATGAGGAAAATAAAAAAAAATTATATATATATATATATATATATAATGAAATATAGTATGTAGATTATCTATATCAAATTCACTCCACTGAATAATTTTTGAAAAATAAATGTTCAAACCTTGTAACATGTCTCGCCAACCTACCTCACTTTTCTACTCGTTTTGAATTACACGATAATAATAATGGTAACAATAATGACAATAATATACTGTGGTTTTAAAAAACATCTTTATACGTTTTCTACGGATTAATATTTAATATATGTACATATGTGTTTAAAATATATTTTATATTATATATACATAAATAATAACCGGTTATTTGCGGATTGTACATTTATAAGAGGATAAGACTATTTTGTATATACCATCAATTGACATTCATTGGGTTTAGCGAATGATAATATACAATTTTTAAAAAAAGAGGTAGTTTGTAAATTATATTATGTACCCTCAGTATGCAGAAAATATGAATTGGTTAAGTAGCGTATAGTATTGTATCCGTATATAGGTCTAGTGGTGTACTGCGTGTATATTATTTCACAATAGGATTTTTAATGTATTAATGTTCATTTTTTGTTTTATGGCGGAAGCAGTGTAGACGTGGAAAGTATGTTCTTTCTCATGTTTCACGCGCTTTCTAAATATTTTTCACGACTATAAAATATAAATCGAGCACTCATTAAAACAATATAACCACAGTATCGTAATAGTCTTAGGCTCTTTAGGTACCTATCATATTATGTCTGTACATAAATAATTGATAGCAATACGCCGGACGATGAGGGGCGACGTTTATGACGTGGCCCCAATAATAATTTCGGCGAGCGTCGTAACCGGCCCGTGGGATTTATAACGATATAGCGAGTAGACGCCCCGATGATATAATATTTTGTGTGCCCGGCAAAATCGATGAAGCGTTTTAGAACCATTTCGAGATGTGCTCCTCATCCGACGACTACTCAAAACATAACTAATATTATGATACGCCATGATAATAATAAAATAATACTTTATATAAAATTGTTAACACATTGCTATAGCGTTAATTCCAATGTTTAGCTATTACGAAGTCGTTACTGCAATAATGTGTGAACTACCGGATAATATTAGCTGTTGTTCGGCGTCATTTACTGTCTATAAAATAAAGATAAGGATTTCAAACTCGTCCATCGCTTTGTAACGAGAATATTATTTTATATTGGTTTTTTAAAAGTGAGAAAAATGTATGTACCACATTGTATACGTAATAGTATGTCGAAAAAATTAAAAACATGCGATTTCAATACTATTTCTAAACCACCAGGATTTATTGCCAGTATGTTAACTCTAGTGTGTGTATGTGTGTGTGTGTGTGTGGATTTCAGTAACAAAATAATGTACGACAAAAAACGTAAACGATTTTTGGGTTTGGTTATAATGTGCAGCAGCGAAGGCGATCGTTTGGTGCCGTAGCCGCGTAGGTGTGTTCTTGGTATTGTATATAATAAGATATATAGTCGAAGGTCATCGAATAGTGCGGGGCTGATGATTCGGCCATTATGAGGGTGAATTCTCACAATAGGAGTCGGCTCGGTATTCGACGCGTGACCAAAGTAATTTACAGTTTGTGTCTCCGAATGGGTCTTATATTTTTCTCGGTTAAAAATACTGGACAAGAATCTGTTTTTAATTCAGTTCTTAAAGCGTTAAAACTACATCATGCCGTGCGAATTTTACACATATGATGCACATATTAATGCCTAATATCGTTTATGCGCGCTTGTTGAGTTAAGTTTCACGAATTTCGATCTGAATAATCAATTTCGTGATAAATTTATTGGTTCCATAATGACATTTAGATATATAGGACTATATTGACATTTTTATTTCATAGTGGAAAATTACCTATCTGAAAACATTGGAAATTTGTTTTTTTTTTAATACTTATACACACATTATTAGATATACTACAGATAATAACGATTTGAAATGTAAAAACTCATTAATATTTCTGTGGGTGCAATAGTAAATTACTTGTATATGTGTATCTATCTATATCGATACAATTTTTAACAATGAAAACAATTATTACTCAATATAAATGCAAATTAATTTAATTAAAAAAAATATTTTATGTTAACACATAGAATTATTTAAATAAGTATTTAAAAATGTGATTGATCTGTTAATTAATCAAGAGTCTTGTAGAACAAAGCTTAAATTGTTTATATTAATTTTATTTAGATAATATATTTAGTTATATTTTATCTTACATTATAACAATAAAATATAATGGATTAAAGAACATTTAAAAATGTAGTTAGTAATTATTTTGTTGTTTGTATATAGTATTTATAAATCATAATTATAAAATATAATAGAACTTATATAGTACATCAAATAAAATAAATCACTTAAGATTTTAATTATTTTTATCGTTCAACTGGTAAATTTTTTTTTACCACATGAATTTATTTTTTTTTTTAAATAAATCCTCAAAAACATGACATTTAGCTATTTAAAAATATAATTTATGATAATGTATACGGCAACCGTCGGTCGCATGATGAAGACTTGGACATTTGGTTGGTACACCCATTTGAAATATTTGTATTTTTGCACTGCTGCAACTTATAACAGTACTATATAGGCTTTTAACACAAACAGTATTATTATCAGGGATCGGATTTTATAGCACTTAAAAGTACTAAAAGATCTTAAATCAAGTGCTTATAATACGCCCTAAAAATATGAAAAAAAGCTAAAAAAACAATTTTTTTCTTCTGGTAACAATTAAAAAGTGTATTATAAATGTATAACTTTATTTATTGATAAATTAAAAAAAAACTTGACTTGTGTCGGGTACAATCGATTTGGAGTCATAATTGTATACTGTTCAATGGCCCAATACGCCTGGCTACCCAAAAATATATTATAATATTAAACGAAAATGTGGGTATTTTTCTTATGGATTCACATAATAAATAACAAATTTTTTCTACTATTTTTCATTTAATATAAACGAGATTTATGAAAATATAAAATAAATCATATTATGTATATTAGCAAAAATTAGCACCAAAACTAAAATATTTAGTAATTATTATTATAAAAGTTATACGACGGTTCGATTTGATTTCGCACATAGAACAATTTACATGTTTGTCACAGTTTCTAAGTCCTTTCCTTATTTTTAACTCTGTTTATTCTGTTTGGACGCTTAGAGCTTTGGCACACGTGTGCTTGCATTTCATAGTTACTTTAGCATGCATAATTCATCATTACATTATAAAAAACGATGACATGTTGTAGAGTTTCGTACCACTTCAAATGTTTATATGTTTTCAATTCCACCTAACCTAACCTGACTGTATAGTCCAGTAGGTGATTGATGATTTCGAATACTTGGAAAATCAAATAATAAAAACATCAACTATGTACAAAATAATATTTAATTATCCACGTTGCAGAATATTTTGATGTGATTTGTCTCCATAATGCTGCAGAAAACCTAGGTTTTTGTTCTATAATTTATACGTATTATGCATAGATTTTTCTGTGAGAATTCTAACCAATTTTTTTAACTGTATTTACTCCTAAGCGGGAAAGGGCAAAGTCGTAAAAAATCGTCTTCTTCGCATTGGAAACTTTGAGGGTTTAGATTCAGGGCGGAAATATATGTATACGAAAGCCGTGGAGGATTCGACATGGTTTTCCATTATTTTTTTTATGCTCAGCCTGCACTGGAATATACATACCTATACATAGTGTAGCATATAAAGACGAGGGTACCTACTGACGGTCGAACATTTTTGCCGTCGGTTGCAGCGGTGCGCGCGAATCTCGGATCGCGTAGGTGGAGCCGAAACTATTGATCTTGACACCGCCACCGTGCCGGACCGTCCGCCCGACACCGCCACCACCGCACCGACACTGCACCTCGCGATGTATATTTATACACACACACACACACACACATACACACACACACGTGTTATAATTTATTATGCTTATATATATATATATATATATATATATATATATATATGTATACGTATTTGTGCGCAAAACTCGTTCGCCACGCCACCACCCTCAGCTCGATCGTGGTCTCTGCCGTTTCGCCAAAATGGCCGTTCACACTAAACCCTCTCGTCGACCAACGACTACAAAGACTATATATATATATATATGTGTGTGTATAGGCACTCTTCACCCCACGCGTATTTCACACCCCCTCCCCCCCCAACTCCCCCGGCGTATGGCAGCAGGGTCTCGCCGAGTTTTTCTCCGCGCGCCCATTAAAAAGCGCACAGACCTTTTAATATTGTCGCGCGCGCGTGTGAGTATACGGCTCCTCTGGGGGGAAAACTGTAGAGACGGTCATATATATATATATATACACACAGTATATACACATACGCCCCCCTAACCGTGTACGTGGGTTTCGCGCCATACGCGCGTGTAATCGACTCGCCTAAATCGTTTCGGCGAGGGACCCGACGCGATGTCATTTCGAGAGGAGAGGCTGCAAAAGTCATATTATATGCGTCCGCCGTTCGGTACCACACACACACGCACACCTAGGTAAATATATTACTAATACTTTATATATTAAATGGATGTTATATAGATCGACCAGCAAACGTTTTAGTTTTTACTGCACCACGCGCGTTTTCGCAACGGTACGATCGTAACATCACAAAATATACAATATAACAATGCTGCAATATATAGACGATAATATAAAAATAAACGTGTGCGCGCAGTGTATATTATGTGACGTAACGCGGAGTACGAACGACCGACGAACGCCGATCGAGCGGCTTTTATTAATATCGTCGCTGCCACCGGATTGTATAATTTTATAGCCGGTGTACAAAATTTCGGTGCAGATCTCGAGTGATTCGATGAGGAGGCTATGAAATGTGTAGAATATAAATTGTATACAATAATATGATTATATATTATGATCGTCGTTTATACATGACCAATCTATATTCCACACGATCTGCATAATTCTTACGACGCACTGTATAATTACAGAATTATAGTTTATGTAGAATGTACTCATCATACACTTCCCATATATAAACGATGTTAGAATTGTGTGATAGATTGTATGGTTTGGTGGTAGGCTGCGTCGTATAGGTAAAAATGTGATTCGTCTAATTCGTACTATGAAATAGGCATACGCACTGATATCGTAGGTTATAATAAATAGCAAGTATATTATGTAGGTGCTTTTACTCACTCAAGTATAATTATTAAAAACACGAGCGAGTCGAAGTCAGAATTTCAATTCGTTCTGACATTTTGGGTTTCAATAAGCATTTTTTTTTTAAATACAGTAAATTCCCGTTACAACGAACTCCAAGGGACCGAATTTTTTTTCGTTATAACGGAAATTTTGTTGTAACGAAATTTTGAAAATTCGAATAAAAACAAATTTAAAAAACATTATGTAATTCAAATACAAATACATATGTAAATAATAAATAAATAATTCAAATGTAAATAATTTGTGAAAAATAAATAAATTTAAAATTTGACGTAACAAAAAACATTGTTTTAATATCTTTTTGGCAGGGGACTTCTATGACTTTTGTTATAACGGAACTTTTCGTTGTATCGGTATTCGTTGTAACGAGAGCTTATTATACTAAGCGAAGTGATAAACATATAAATATTACAATGATATGTGTTTTTTATTTTTGTGTTTGCAAAAATACATTTTTCTTATAGAAAAAATTCTCTGATCAGCTTTGATGGGCTTTTTTTGTAGCAAATCAGATCTAGTTGATACTTTTGGAAGATAAAATCATAATATTTGTATTAAAATAATTGCTTGGTAACCATGGTTTCCAAAAAGTTAAATCGTCTTCCAACCGTTTTCCGTCGTATACAATGGTTTCACATTCAATGACGAGGCACACTCGTTTCTTAACAGCAATTACCTACAACCCCTCTTTTTTTTCATTAAAAATATAAAAAAATATGATACTTGAATCGTTGTTCATAAACTCTGCGTACGTTATTATCATATTATATAATACTCTGGTACTGTAATATACTCATATTCAATACCATATCGTACCTGTAAACAACAATACGTCTATCAATCATGTATAATCAATGTATAACTATATGGTCCCAGAGTTATATATGTGCGACGGGCGTGAATGCATGTGTATGGTGCGCGCCTCACCGAAAAAACGTATAAGCAAACAATTTGTATTCCATAAAAAGCGACTGTTCGGGACCGTATCGTAAATATCAGAAAACTGACAGCGTTGAAAATACTTTTCGAACCGTGCCTGAAAGGTTTTTTCTTTCTCCACAGTTTCAACTCTTTTTAATATATATACAATACTACCTATGTATTATATATCATGTCGTTTATCGTGCCCGCCCTTATCACAATGATAATAAAAATAACTACTACCATACCAGTGCGTAGGATGTGTATAATGTGTATATATGTATATATAATTATTGTAAAAAGAGCACATAAGCACGCCAAGACGTTAAATCATGTTTACCGGTATCATACATAAATAAATATCGTTCGAAGTATATTATTGTATATCAGTATATTAAATATATATATATATATATGTGTGTGTGTATTTATATTAAGTCATTAGGCGGGGCACAATATATATTTATATTCTATGTGGTGAATCATAAAATGATTTCTAAAGAAATTGCGTATCCATATAGCTACTTAGTTTCTCGAAGTAAATAATAATAATAAACACGATTCGATTCCTGTCGTGCAGCAAATTCATGGTACCCATACCAATACCTACCAATACGATATGCTTTTAACGAAATTAGTTTATGCAGCTACATATATTTTTCGTCACGAATATCGCTTTTCGCCTCACACTATGTTGATTAATACATAAATATATATATATATAAGTTACTCGCGTTTGCTTGTATTATCTGAATCATCGCGAAATGAAGCGTCGAAAACATTAGTGGAAGTAAATAATATAAACAACGTCCGTTTTTGTCTACCACCCGCAAGCGTTTAGGGATCGCGGGTCCCTTTCGATTTTTTTCTATTGATTTTTGTCTATAATATAATTTACGATAATAATTATAGTCCTATGATAGTAAAATAGATTATGTATGTCTCATATATACTACTCACTATGTACGAATTATAGGTATGACAATGACGATGTGTCCTAAATTAGTAGTGGCAAACTCGTACCGCGGTACATTCGACACAGGTTTCCGCCAACAGCTACCAAATCGTTTTCCAACTCTTATAAATTTATTATGTGGTATTTTAATATATAGAAATTAAATTTTACATAGTATTACTATACGGTTAGAGGTGTTTGGGTGAATTTACATCCTGTACTACACGATTTTTTTTCAATATAAAAATAAATAATATATATATATATATTAATAACTCTCCCTTCTCATCGGATTTCTGTGTACGCCATTGTTGATTATTAGCCATATCCACTATAATATTAAATACTAACGCAAATAGATTCACGAAAACACTATTATTTATAATTGACCAAAAAAGGTAATTTTTGACATACACCTCGCTTCGCTATAGATACAGACCGGGAGGATTTCTCGACTGCGAATTACACGTTTACGGGCTATAGGATATGTGAAATTTGACACAACATAATAATATACATATAATGTGCAGACGTGGCGAAATCACGACTTTTCACATCTCACACCATGTGTCGTTTTTGATCATTGAGAAGTTTGGATTTACGGTGAATTTAGGATTCGACCGCGCGAGTGTTGCCACTGTAGCGTGCTCATTATCGTAAACAACTGTGACTCGTTTGTAACATGACTCGTTTCGCATTCGATAATAATAATAATTGCCCTAAAGACTTAGTAGTTTCGAAGCAAGCAAGAAGAAAAAAATAATAATACGGACACGGATGGGTGTCAATAATTGAAATCATATTTAGTAGTTTAAACTCTTGCCAAAAACATGTTCATTATATATCATTGTAATGACCAACGATGGTTGTTAACTCTCGTATAAGAGTGTCGAAGAGAGACGCTTTTGAAAAACATTAATATTATCTAAATTATATTTTCGTATACAGTATACCTAACTATTGTTTCTTTCCGCTAAAGCGAAGAATTTATTACAACAATTATTTCGTTCATGCTTTGTATAATTCACACAGTAGTATAGTATAATTTATTATAATATTTATTATTATACACATGTTTGTATACGTTTATATATGAGTAGATTTTTATCTTTTTACATGAAAACTTATTATTAAATCGGTTAGTATACGCGGCTGGTAATAATACGGGCTTATACACAGACAAAACGAAACGAAAAACAATGAAGGATTTCACGGGTTTACTCATCATATGCATTTTACCGTCTTTTATTTAATACACTATAATAATTAAACAGATGTGTAATGGTACCTACGTACGTATATTATAGCTATAGGTACATGAATTCGTTTTTTATAGATATGTTCAGTGTATATTGTATAGTAAACGTCAAACATAAGTCAGTTTCAAATCCGACATAAAAATTTAATTTTCACGTCTGAGTTGTCCTTTTACTTAATAATCAATATTGGTAAAACATTTTTCATTCTCTTGTCCGCCACACATACACATTGTTATAATTTATAATCTATACTCACTATAGTATAGATATGGTATATATTTTAAACCATTAAATTTGTCAAAAACCATTTGATGTTTATATCCATATACTTATTTGTATACAAAATTTGGAATTTTGATACGAGTAGCTTGTCGTGAGTGATATCGTTTTCGGTACAAAAAGTTAACAATAGCCTGATTTTACATAATAACAGACTCGTCTGAAGGTTCGTATGTGAAACATTCCGCGAGACACAATGCACCTACTTCCATAATATTATAAGTACATATAGAATATAATAATATCGTAGGATCGTGTTTAAACCGTCGCCGCGGCGTATATATCACTGCTGTGGAAGTTAAGTTGGGTTTTGTTATTATACATACTAGGTTCTATAATATTATGTATATATAGGTATCATTATATTATTGTGTGACACCACGGCGTGCGTCGTATATTGAATTTGTTTACGGAACAATACGGCTTGGATAAAGGTTTTTGGACATACGTCCTTGGAACGCGTATTACTGTTATTATTACTTGCCGGCAACCACCGTCATATAATAAAAGGATACAATTTATTATTTTAAATGCGATTCTCGGCGTGGCGATGACCTTGTACCGGACAGGATCCGTTGGATCGTTTGATAATATTCTTTTTGTTTAGGTTCAAGGGTACCTACGTATTATGTATAATATTACAGGCATCCGTACACACATGAATTCGATAGTCCACACACGCACACACATACCTATCTATATACTTGTGCGGAGAGTGTCATCGACCAGAAAAGGGTTAGTCGGATGTAAGGAACCTATCAGTTTTGGTCCGAATCTCTTGGTGCGCGAAACGCCGTCGGCACGTCCGTCCATTTGAGCGCGATCATAATATTTTAAGTATAAAATAATAAAATTGTATAACTGGTTTTTTACACGCTTTCGGGAACGTCTCTCAAAACACCGACGTCACCGACGCCACTGCCGCCATTATTAGGAGATAATAATATGATATAGACGTATCCGACACGACGTATATAATTGTTATCTGCTGCAGAAGTCGCATTACGCGATCGATTTGGTATTTATTATTTTTTTTTTAAACATCGTTTTCCATATTATTAGTTACACGCATTTTATTATGTATAATTACTAGTATATTATAGGTGCTATAATATAGATATCAACTCGCGCGCACGAGACTTTATATTATATAAAACGTATATAATTTAGCCATTAGTCGTAATATGGGTACCACATTCTGATTCGCGTATAATGTATTTACTCGTATATTATGTGGTTAAACTTCTGGTTTTCTATAATTAAGAATAAAAACATGTCATCATTCGTTTCGCAAATTTATCTGAACGCATTAAAAAGGAATAAGTTAATTTGATCACTATTTTTTTTGAAAATACCATTTTCGTAAAATGAAAAAGCCATTACGATCAATGTATAAATGAAACGATTTTTTAATAATTCCTGAAAATGTGTGATTTCGTCTAATTCTATTTTACCCGTACATCGATTATAGTTATTAAAGCTACTGGAACGTGTTCTGAGGAACCTAAATGTTATACTGCTTTTTTGAAATCATTTTGTTTTCATTACGAAAATCAAAATATAAAATCTGTGCTTGAATTAATATGTCGGAATATTATAATATATATTTACACAGTATTTAAGACAAAAGTGTTAGTTATATTTCGTCAATAACAGTAAGTTGTAACTTGTAAATATCGAATAGGTTTATTATAATCTGATTCTCAAAAATCAGTGATATTTACCACATAAATTTAATTAAAAAAATAATATACTCATATCACTTATATCACTTATAGTATACTTATAATAATTACGAATATAGTCCTTAAATTATCGTTATATGAAAAAAATTGTATAAATTGAAAACGTATTTAATATTCCACAATTCACATTGGAAATTCGATTAGTCTGTTATTGTGTTCCGGCCGAATACAATTATTTTTTATCTAATCTTTTGCCGGCATTTATTATCATGATTCTAGAGTTCCTAGAAACCTTCTAAATCCTACAATTTAACCCAAATACAATAAATTCGTTCTCAATAATACTATAATAGGAGATGCCTATATATGTATGGCTTTTATATTGAAATCGAGAGTCTGGACCACCGCGTTAATAAAAAAAATAAAACACCATTATCGGTAACGTAATTATACGGAATAGATGCGATATGATGTTATTAATCGTTCTTCTATGAAAAGAGTAAAAACCGTATCTCCACGTTGACAACACCATAGATGAATTTACATTTTTTACCTACTGCGACGTTTTATATTAATATCATGCCTGCAACCGACTAAAAATATGTTTGCCAGCCAGCCAGCCACCAGCGTGTTGGAGCCAAGCCATCATCGTATGTACAATACGACGGTAGAATTATCCTCTCTTGCAGTGCCGCTAACAGCAGCGTGTATTTCACTGATGTCTACATCGCGATTCACACGCGCGCGGGCTCCCTCATACATACGAACACGTTTGCGTTTAATTTATCGTCGGGCGATATAATATTATGCCGTATGTGTAACATCATAGACAATAACGATGACCGTGGATGTTTTTCACACTGCAGCTTTTGACGTGTCGCTCATAAGTTTTGTTTTCAGAAGTATACATACATATATATATATATATATATATATATATATATTAAGCTGACGTTCAAACACACACACACACACACAAAAGCATAAAATATTATTTACGCGGCGGCGTCCGACTGTATAATCTCGAATGAATACATCGTTGTTTACGACAGACGCAAGGAAATACGGTCCGGACGCGCAGTGTATAGACGAGGGACGTTTTTTCTTCGATTCGTTTACTTAACGGAGTCGTTAGAGGGTCCTTCGTACACGACGATTTTCCGTTAAATTATATTATTATACGTACGATCTATACTACGTTTTTTGGCTTTATGTTATTTGTTGATATTGTGTCGCTCCCGTTATACGACGTAAGACCAGCGCATACACGATAATATACGTATAATGACACTCGATAAATTTTCACACCGATCAATCGGGAATTTGTTTTTGTACAAACAATCGTACACACACATATATTGTCCATAAAATTTTACGCCACACATTATGTCAATACACCTATGGTTCGCGCCATCATAGTTATTCTCGGACGCGGGCCATGGGTGTATTTTCGAAAACCAATAAAAGCGTACGACAGTTATTGTATACGTTTTGTAGACATAGACAAATCATCGGAAGAACCCTAATATATTACTTTATGTTTACGATTTCCCTATAGAATTTATCTCGATGATGTATACCATACATTATTATAATACCTATAGGTTTCGGATATATTGTCTCATATTATATTTTAATGTAGGTACGATAAAAGTTTATATATATATATATATATATATAGGTACAACGACTATGACCGTCACGGTGTGATATTTTTCAGGCACATTGATTTTGTGGTTTATTTAGTTTTCAAAAATCACAGATCTTGTATATTTTATAAGTACTTAATTTATTAATTTAGATGTATTACCTATAGACTTTAACGATGTATTGAGAAAAATTAAACTTTACCAATTTAAATACGTGTATAAAGTAATTCACAGAATATAATATAATAATGCACCTAACTTAATTCTACTACTAATAATTATTAAAATATTATTGTAGTTGAAAGATCTAAAAACGATATCACACAGATAGTCTAAGTCTGCCCTACTACTCATATCATAGTAAAAATAAATTAGGCGTTTCATTTTGTTGCTATAAAAAAATAGTTGGTTCGCACACGTTTTATTTTTAGGTTTTTGCGACAATAAGTATTTATACCTTTACATATCGAATTTTTTACCATTCCTAAACATTCCTAAACCGATGATTGCAACACGTATATGCTATAATATGCATAATGACGTATGTACACGTATCGTTTTAAAAACGTACAAATATTATACTATTATATATATATTTTTTTTATTTAAACTTTGTAATGTACAATTAGTTTCAACAATTAGGTAAAAGGTAAACATAAATAAAACGATACATAATAGAAGTTATATCTTACAAAAATAAGAAGGAGAAATATAAAATTAAATTAAAAAGCTTGTGTGAAGAAAGATAATATATTAAATATGATATTTTTTTGTTGGATTGAGAGGATATTTTTGGTGTTAAAAGGAATTTTGGAAAAATTGAAAAGAGATAATTGGTGGTCACGTTGGAATGATAGACTGGAGCAGATGGAGATTAAGTGAGTAATATTACAAACCATTGGATCATTGTGGAGTATGTAGAGAGGGGAATCGTTCAATGAAATCTTGAAGGAATGAGAAGGAAGTAGGATATGGCCAAAGCGGAGACGGGAAAACGATACTCTATTTTTCCTGGAGAGATTGAGGTTGTGAAACCAGGGTAGAGGTGATATGGTTGGAGATATAGTTCTGTACCAGGTGGCGAAGTGAGGAGGAAGTGATTCCCAGTGTTTGAGCCATAGGTTATTTCTGCAGATTCTACGGTTGAGAATAAAATCAGACCTTGGGATTTTATTACTATTATATTTTAAACGCTCAATTATATTAATTTGTGTACAGAATAATTATATGGTTTTGGACAACACCGATAAATGTACACAATTATCACTGCTCTATTAATTTGTTAATGATAGCTACTCGCATGATTAATTGTCCACGCATAGCAGATATGGAACGCGTGTAAAACAATTAGAAACTGTGTGTGCGACTAGAAAAAAAATCCATCAAACGTAACGTGTGCGCACACAGTTGGAAAATATATTATATGACTTTACGTCGATCGACTTTTAAAACGGCAGAACTTGGGCCTTTTTCGAATTAATATCGGTGGGCTCGTGTTGCCTCGTTTGTCGTCGAATCGTCCATAGCTTTCATGGTATGATAATAATGATATAGTAGTAGGTATAATAGTCTTCGCACGTTAAAAGTTAATTCTAATATTCATAAGATTTGGATAAAAATGATTCACGTCTTAATAAATTATATGTATTTTATTAACTCGCCGATGTGGCGAGCGATATGAAAATGTACATCAGTATACGAGTTGATTGAATTAAATTTAAAACATCAAAACAGTATCTATTTAAATATAACTTTAAATACATGTGTTTATTAATTAAAATAATATATCTACTAATCATAACGGTCTAATATTCCTCTATCATATATAGCGATACACTTTGGAATACGTAAAACTGTGAAAATAATTTAAAACAAAGGATTAATAAAAGACAGAAATTAATATTATTTGCGTTCAATTGTCCACGAAAGAAAAAAACACTGAACAGACGTTTACGATTTTTTTTAACAGTGCTTCTGGCGTTATGATTGCATATAATAATATTTAATAACTATCAATGTGAATGATGTATAATAATAAACGGTTTCGGTTTTAATTGCGGGTATTTAAATTATACTTAATAATATGTCGCCGATAAAACAAATATAATAATATACGATCAAGCGTAATTATACGGACGCGTTCATTGCTGACAACTATCGGATCAAGACTTAATTAAATTTAATAACTCTGTATACGATTTAATTATATTATAAACATCTTTGAATTGTAAGACTGTAATAATAAAAAATATATATGTGTATGTATGAACGTATGTTTATCGCACACCGATCTCTACGTATACGTGGAAGAATGATTATTTCAAATCCCGTCAAGGTATACTCATAGTATATTTTGTTCGATGCTCGTTTGTTAATTGTATAAATAAATAAATTATTCTACTCCAAGTTTGTACATAAAAAAATGATTTCGACTGTATATAGATATTATATGTATGTTATAGACTATAATAATGGGACGTAAATGTATACACACAGTAGCAATCTCGTGAATTATTTTTGCACGTTAAAAATGAGTAAATTTGTGATGATTAAATAGATGAATCCTGTTTTATACAAATTTTTATGCACATTTTTATTAATGACTCTGCATAAATTTACACAAAAGTACACAGTATATTATATATTAACGCGAGTTCGTTTCACATAAACAAAATAAGTGAGTTTGTCACGAATCACGATTCGATACAAACGTAAATATATATAAACAAAAATATAGTTATTGCTTATTGAAAAGGACAATAAATGATAATGTTATATCATTAAAATCGATATTCACGATTTAAATATGTTAAAATTGTATAAACCTTTAATGTTGTTTGTCGTTATGATTTCAACGTTTCAATAAGATAGTTAAGTATATAATAAGAAAATATACAATTTTTATTGGTTAGTAAATAATTTTCATTGTGATTTAACACAATGTGACGTCGGTTGACACTTGATGTGTCGAAACAAATTTCGTTTGAATTTTAACAAAATATTTTTTTACGGTACTGCATTATTTGGACCGCGTCGAGTTTTACGCATAATAAACAATTTAACCTTTTCAGATATCGATTTTCGTTTAGTGCACATTATTGTGAAACAAACATCAAAATGTACCATGTATCGAAAATAAAAAGCAAAAATTATATCACTTCAATATGTACTTATATGTTTATTATTACACGTACATTATAATCTACACAGTGAAACCTCCCCGTTCTGACACCTCTAAGACTCTAAATAGTAGACACCTTTAAACAGCGAACGGTTTTTTTTTTTTGGTATAAACTACAAACTACTTATGAACTGAACTCATCTGAGATTCTGAATTATATAGTGGACATCTCCGAATAGTAGACAAAATTTCAACGACCGAGAGTGACCGGTATTTAGAGGTTTCACTACTGTATTACTACACTTGTAACTCATATCTATAAATTTCAGACAAAAATGAAGAATCAGTTGTGTGTAGCAAATCGTTTTACACTCTCAACGAGCTATCGACGAGTATTACTTTTAAATTATTTTATACAAATATTATTATAATATTTTGTCATACTACCTACACTTAACCTATAACCCCACATCTATTACGTATTATTTCAACGTTAATCATCAAAACTAAAACTTTTCATACATATTCAGTTAAAATCGTCTCCATTATCGTCACGCTCCCGCGATATCGTTTATAATATTTTATATTATATTATACTTGGTACAATAGTCTTATTAAAATGTGCAGGAAACGAAAACACTTCGAAAGCTGTATCTGCAGCAGCATTCTAAACTATATATATTATATATACATATGTATAACGTGTATATTTATGTATTATAATAATTGTACGCATGTGGCCTATTCACAAACGAGTCGTACCTGTACGGAATCCGGCCGATATTTAATATCGAATTGTACATCGGGAAAGAAAACGTCCGGCCGGGTACCCGTTAAACCTGTTCAGTGGTATTTTTTTTCCGTCTGCGCATAAATGCGCCGACCGTCGGGTTAACATGACCCGACACTCATTGGGTTTAAAACGATATTCGTGTGTATAATAATATATTATTACAAACGAATTACGTCCATGACCGACGCCATTGCGCGTGTATACAACATATTATTCGATTTATCTACTATTCGGCGGTATACCTATATTGTAATTTATTATATATATATATATATATATATATATTCTTTCTTATGTCTTTCTTTCGGGTGAAACGTGTCGTTTATACCGCAACAAAATAATATATTATTTCGTATGTGTAGTATACGCATATGTAGGTACTGTCATGGACATATTATATTTTAAGGTATTAGGTATATTGTATGTGTACGAACGTCGTCGTTAACTCGTATAATTTGACGTTCGAAACGCTTACGCGTAGTATCGCAATGGAGACATATATACATAAATTAATATATTATTATAATATAACAACAATACTGTGTTTCATTCATGCTGTTGAACTTGTAGATTTTCAGAAATCATTTCCAAAAAAGCTCAAATTACGGGTTTGGCTGGTAGGACTGCATTCCGAGATAACAATACACGTTTTGAATTATTGTCGAAATAAGACCATCGCAGCATCGCTAATATATTATAATTATTTGTTTTTCTTATAAAATGCCACATTTAGGCCATATAGATATATAATTATATTAGTTACTCTCTCAGATCAGACGTTGGATAAATTGCAATATTGCAGCAGTAACTTTGCAATCGAAACGCTCGAGTGCTTGCTGCAGTTTAATGTAATTATTATAATCATATTATTTTGTCAAAGAATCATGCAATAGAAAATTTACAATCCCCGAGTATACCACAAAAATGATTATGTTTATAATTTATCCGACAATTTAAAATAATGACTGTCGCGTATGAACAATGTCGTAATCGTATATAATCGTCTTCAATAAATATTATAATATTTAGTAACGGTGCATTTGTCGTAAAGTATCTTCGAATGAATCATCTGAAAACATTGCCATTTCGAGGCGATATATTATATATATTATATATATACACACATTTTCCGTGTGATGACTTAATATACAAACGTTTAAATGGGAATAATTTCCAATATCGGCGCAGTTATAATAGTAATAATCAAACGACCTAGTTATAGAAATAAATTTAAAACATCTTGGTCGCGTCTCAATCACGTCAAATGACAAAGCATATCGCACTCATATATATTATATAACGTAGTATTATGCATAGGCGAGTACACTATTATAATTTATAATATACTGCTGCAATCGCGTTGCTTGTACGTTTCTCGGACAATACGGTGTAGTGAGAGAGGAAAAGACCTACCTACAATTATAAGATAATTTTTTTTTTAGCCTCTCTTCCCTATTTTTTTTTTACCGCGCACGCTTTTACCGCACGAGCGAATATATAATAATATAATGTGTATATTATTATATACATTTTAATTTATGTTTTATATTATATGCTCGCATACGATCGGCCCTCATATCTCTTTAGTCTGTGTGTATGTGTACATTTTTTCTATTCGATGTGTAATTTAAAAAATAAAGCTAATGCATGGTCGGGAGACGGCGATCCCGCAGTGGGAGAACGGGGTGCTGCGTGCGCTGTATACACACACACATACATTAAACGCGTGTAATAACATACACGCACGTATATATGTACGTCCCGGAGAGCTTGACAAGCCGGCGTGGCGGTCGTAAAAACTGTAATTTAACTGCTGTTCTGGGCCCGACGCGTATATAGTTAGCTGATAAATTAAAAAAAAAACCGTGAGAGAGAGAGACACACAGCGAAAGAGGAAAAAGCCAAGGGTCGTAAAAACTAAAAACCGCGGGGAAGAAGAAAGTTTTATTTTTTCGAGTATAACCGAGCTGAGAAAATCGGATAGCAAACGCCTGATTCCTATGTATAGTAATTTGTTTATTCCTACCGCAGTATTATATTATATATATTTTTATATCACTGTGAATTCAGTTTTAATAATAATATTATGTAGGTTTACCATTAAACATTCGGTTCGCGAACGACCTCGACTGCGACGACGGGTGATATTATACGGCGTAATATATTTAGACTCGATTTCAATAGTAGGCACATAATAGTATAGAAATTATAGAAGTTTGAACTGATAGAGGTTTTCTTTTAAGACCATCGAATTTATTTTGGGTGGATGTAAAAAAACGCATCATTACGCACTTACCTATACATTGATAAATAATTGTCACAAACGAGTTTTCAATTGTAATCATATATATTATAATTGAAACTCAGTCTATAATCAGCTGTATACATATTCATACAGACATGTTTTACGAACTGAGATCGGAGCTTATATAATATTATAATACTTTAATATATAACATAATATTATACATAATTATATACTTTGATTGTATATCACACTAGAATAAATTCGATGCACGATAGGTCTTGAATGTTAATAATAATTGTTGGTCTGAATGAAAAATTGGTAATCATTAATCATTAAAATAAGTATAACAATTAAATATGTCGTCACTATATTAAAATTATTTAAAAGTGATCAACAGTTGTGTTTTATACTCCCGTATAATATGAGTATAGTATGAAGCATATAATACATGCACGTACATTCAACTAAATATAATATTTATTAATCTATATTACTATATTAGGTAAAAGGTGTAATTTAACTATTTGGCGTGTTTGCTAATGATGCATGAAAAACTGATTAACCATCAAACTACCACAATTCATTATTTGGTTATGTATGTAACTATTATATTATTGACCTCAATGGAATAACAAAATATGAATTGCTATTATATTTGCTGCCAACGAGGAAGGTTAATACCAAAAATAAAATAAAATAAAACTATACAATGTATATTACGAATTATCCGATTCTCATTCTCCGCAGACCACACTAACATTTATCTTCACATAATAATAATAATAAAATAATATACACTTAAAAGTCATAATAATTGGGATTATGTTGACAAATATATAAAATAATAAAATAGAAGGCATTATAATAAAAAAAAAAAAACAGTTCATTAGACTTTTGAATTATACATTAAGAATTTAATATTTCAAGTTTTATTTCAATTCTTTAAAATAATAAACATAATTATGTCACACATGTAGTGAAAAATTGTCAGTAAAACTCAATTTTATAACACTAAAACATTAAACTGCTGTTTTTTTATTTACAGTGTCAGTTATAGTCAGTTATTTTAACAATATTTTTTCTTCTAAAAAACTTTAAGTACTTATTTTATTAATTATCTTAATTCGGTTTTGTAAATGTATTACTTTTCATGCAGAGTGTAGGTACCATAAAATTATACTCAATAACTTTACTGTCTTGATTCTTCAATTTATTGTGATAAAATGTAAATTCTTTTAGCATGTTTTCTGTGTACATTTTTTTACATAGGTAACTATCAAATATTTTTTTAAAATTTAACTATGAATTGTTCAATACCAACCATTATATTATAATATCTTAATAGTTATTAGTTTATATAATGGCCATTTTTTGAAAAAAATAAACTTTTTTTTTTAATTTACTCAGATTATTATAATATAAACATTACATTTAAAACATAGATCATGAGTAATGTTAGAAACACTTAAAAATATTCCATTAAAAATATATATTTTAAATATTAATTAAAATAAACTATATATATGTATATAGTATGCAAATATGGTAAAATAATTTATCTCCTTCAAATAAGAATAAAACAAATAAGACTGTCGTTAATAATTAAAATTAATAATATAATATGTCAATATATATGTGGGGCCTGCAGTGATAAATTTCTTCAGTTTCGAATAAGTTATAGAATGTTGTAAGTGCTTTAAAAGTGTTTTATATCGTTTTTATTACGACCATCAAATCCTAAATGCATGTTAAGCCGTAAACAAATATTTTATATGACATTTAAAAGTGATTACACGTCAATAGAAGATATCTAATGTCTCAAACAAAAATCAAAACCAATATTAATTGTCATTAAATCAAAAAAATCCAATATCTAAATGTCAGTACTCAGTAGATAAAAGTAAATGCGTAAATAGAATCTGGAGGAAAAATTAAAATACATTTAACGCACTACTATTGATTTCTGTTTTTTGTAGATAATAATATCGAAGTAATAAAATATAAATAACGATTTATTTAAAGTCCCTACTTATATTATATAGGTAGTAAGTACATAAGCGTTGTATTCTGTATAATTGTTTTCGAAGAGCGTTATTGTGCCGGACACTAAATTTAGGTCATAAGCGACGATAACGTGATGTGACAGTATAATAACGTCATAAATCGTTCAACAGTATTAAAATATTAATGTTATAATTTATAACTGTACAATGTGGTTAGATTGTAGAGAAAAAAATTACACGGCTACCCGCAGATGAAGAAACAGAACGATAAGAATGAGACGCGCGTGTAATATCTAATATATTAAGTTTAGTATATTATAATACAATTTTTATCTGCGACCGCCCGAGCGTATAAAATATATAATGCATCGCATCGGAATAACAATTATATCATTGTCGGGACAAACTATAAGAGTAATTATTTAATTAAAAAAAAAAAAATAAATAGATTAAAATGACATACATCGTTAAATATTTTGTGCGTCAACTATCGGCGGTGGGCGGTATTATAACGACATATTATGGGAGATAAGCCATGCGCCGAAACTATTATAATCGTACAATAATTACAATTATCGACCGATTAAACGGTAAAGGTCGCCCGGGGCCAGTGGTTTAAATAGCCGCTGACCATACGTCTCAACAATAGTCAATCGTCTGACAAGTCAAGAGAAGTCGACGACGACGACGACGACGACGACGGCGAAGACCAATACTCGAGACGACTACGACGGCGGTAAGTACTTTGGAATATTTTTTTCCGACGCTTAAACAATAAATCATCGTTTTCCGTTTGCCCGACCGAAATCGTTTTCGTATAATAAATGTACCTATATAATATTATATACGCTGTTACCGCCGTCACCGAGAGCTATTCGCGAAAATATGTGCGAGAAAAAAAAATAATACTCGTAAAAAAAAAAAAAAATAATGTATTTATAAATTTTTTTTCGTGTCCGACACCGATGGTATGCGTAGTGCTATTGCCTTTTAGTATGTTTTACGAGCGCGTCGTGTTTGCGCGCACACATTTATATAAAATATTATGGACATCGCGATTTATCGACTTTAACGCGAGCGCGTCGTATTGGCCCGTGAAACTTTAGATCGAACGAACGCGTCTCCGGTGTGCTTCACAGGCACACATCACAATTTATAATATTATTGTACTTAAATTCACCTTTATTTTCATATTGATCGAACAGTTTGTTTTTCGTATTATTATTTCTTATAAACGGTATGGTCGGCGAGTGGCATCATATAATATTATTATGTTATTAGGAATGGTGTATTTTGGTTTTATTTAGAGCGTTTATTTGTGGAACGATCCATACTAAATTCGTGTTTTTTTATTCGATTAAAATAGCATTATGTACGATAGTTATTCGCTGACAATTTAATTACATTTTTTCTTAGATATTATTATGTCTTGAAATCGCTCTACCGATTTTCTCTATCGTTACAAATTAACATTAAAGCAAATTAACATTCATAATCGACCTCGACTGCGCGTGTATATACACTGTATAAACACAAAAACTATTACCAACAGAGATTCGTATTATTTTAAATACTATGTGCCATAATTAATATATAATTATTATAATTATTTCCATATAGACTGTATGTCTGCGGTTTACACATAATATTATGTTAATACACATTATATATTTAACGCATTGCCTTAATAATAATTTCTATCGAAAAACCAAATTAATTTGTATGTTTATATAGGTGTCTGAGTTTAATTATTTGAACGTATACTAATCCGTATACTTGTGTATATTCCGTGTTCAATTATTTTTTATAAATTTCAATAATCTAACAGTCTTTTATTTTATGAATGACTAGATGAAATAATACCTAATGGTGGTAGCTATTATTTTATTAGGTTATAGAAATCTTAAACCGACGATAGGAAATAAAATGTTTTCGTTTTAACCATATTTAATAAATAATTGTGATAGGTATAGGTACTGTTTTATTTAATATAATATACAGATAATCGTTAATTAAAAACATTTATTTTACGGAATCAATAAAATAATAAATGTGTTATAATAATCGCGTTGTGATAGTTGAACACTGAATGTGAAAACTTATATCATACTAAAAGTAAGTTTATAAATATAATAATATAATTGTCGTTGCCGTATTATAGTTGAGATAAATTACATATACTTAACTTACAAATATTTTATAATTAACTATAAATATGATGTATGATATAGAAATAATATAATTATTTGAAAAATTGTTACAATAAAATTATTATTAACTAATTTATTTTTCTATTGAAACTTTTTGGCCGATGCCAATTTTTACAATTGAATATTTTATTACCAGTGTGTAGTGTTTATGTTTATAATATTATTTTTATAAATAGAAATATAGATAATTAACACATTATAAAGCATCTAGACAAATATATAATTTTATCCTCCCTGAGCAAACGTTTCAACTGATGAATTTTACTAAATTTTGACACAATACTAATATTAAGACAGATTCTTACATGCAATAAAATAATATACTTATGCGTAATTATTATTAAACCGCTGGTATAATAATGCGATGCGTTCGTGTCATTTTCGATTTATAACTTCTGTGGAAATATGGTTATAGACCTAATAACTATGTCGTCGTGTATTGAGATTTATTTTATATTTATTTTTTTGTATAATTACGCTCAAAACAATTATGATTATGGTTTAATGAAAACAAAAAAAAAAAAACAACCGATACGTATACCTTCATCTATTATTGTTTACGTCCTATCATGCAAACTCACCGTAGACACATCCGATAACCACGGCCGCCGTTCATATTTTTTAAAACAATATATTATTATATAAATATCACACCGTCTCGCTGGACCCTATACTGTTTTAACCCTATACACATTATATTGTATACGGCGATAGCTTTTTCGCCATCAAAACGTTCGAGTCCCATATAAATATATATATATATAAAAATATTATATAAAATTTAACGTGTACATTGTACGAGGGCGCGGAATCCATTACGGCTCTCTGCGGCGGCGACCCTCTCCATTATATTATATGCGATTCCATCGTGCGCGCCATTGCTGCCGTATTTATATATATATGCGACATCAGCGAGTCCCCGCCGCCGTCTCCTCCGCTGACGATGCGAAACCGTTTCCCGTTCGATATAATATCAACCCTCTGGGCATTCTCCTCCGCACATTATAATACAATATATATATATATTGAGATGAACGTATAGTAATAATGTACAGAGTAGGCGAACGGTGTGTGTTCGAGCGTACACCGGAGGGTCACGACAAAAAAAAAAGAGCCGGGGGATTGCTTTTTTATTTCTCTTCTCCGTTCCCCGTTTTCGAAATTACAATATATAAACCAGCCCACGCAAAAACCCGCCACAGTACAGCACCGGGGCCCGAAGTATTTGCACAGTGCCCGCCGCGGACTTCCGTCCGTCACAAGAGCCTAACACCGCGATTTATCTTCCTTTTTTCGTCATCGTCGTCTCGTATTCGTGTGTAGGTATATACACACAACGGAAATCCGGCCTCGACGACAACGTTCGGTAGGTATGAATGTCCCTTTGTCATCATCGAATCCCACCTCATGTTTGCCTACTTACACCTATATATATATATATATATAATAATAATATTATAATATATTATATTTATTATATTATTATTGTGTTTATAATCGTACTCCACTGCAGTGTCATCACGTGCAATGCCGTATAATATAATCTATTGCCGCGCAGCGCGTTAGACATCGCTTTACATTATTATTGTTATATCATAAATCGCGGTATATAGGTATAGTTGATTATACCGTATTTGTTTTATCCCTACGCAGGTATTCATAACATCGTGGCCAGGTGTAGCGGCGACGTCCATTACAATATCATGTACACGCGTAATGCGTGTGACGAGACTCACGGATTTACGTCTGAAGAATTCGAATCAACAGATTATGCCCACGAACAAACGTTGCGTTCTGCATAATATATTATTCCAACACAATACCACAATACGGTGTGGCAATGCTGCGCAGAAGTGAAGAGGAAATGAAAAACAATAACAAAGGTGACAATTTTTCCATAAATAGTAATTTTAACACGTACCTACACGCCCAATAATATAATATAGTTTGTATAATATGGCGAGCGCGCGTTTCTTGGTTAGGTTAGATATCGCTCCACCCCTCCTCAGCGTCGTGTACCTTTCGTTTTTCTTTAAACAGTGTTCGGCTCGCACATGCATTTATTAGTTTTAATATATTATCTTTACGCTTTCGTTGCGTGCTCTTGTGGAAGCATTATGCTTTATACCAGGTCACGGTTATGCGGGATACAGTCATTGTGTGCCGTAGAGAAACGCGTCCCACCCGCGAATTCTATAGGTAGTCGTTATTTTATTAATTTATTATATTGTAAACGTCTTTATAAACCATAAGGTATAGTCTATACGCATATAATGTTCCGGTAATGATAATTATGGAAAGCTCGAGGTTTATAGACGAATTTCAATTATCGTACGAGAATTTCGATTTGGCGAAAAATATATTAAGCGTTATACGAAGGCTTGAAAAAGGGCCTTTTTTTTTTTTACTGTTGTTCACGAGAATTTCGAGTTAACGAGAGTCTGGCTACTGCACCAAATGACGCGCTGATGCGCAGCCTTTCGGGTCGCGTGCGCGTAAAACTTTATCGCTCCGGCGTTGTTGGGGGGTGGGTGGGCGTTGGGTGAAAAGCCACTCCTTCGTTGCGTATCGATCGGCGGGGCGGGACGCGCGTCCACCCGCCGTTGGCCTGGCAAAAGCCCGCGGCGGATGGCGGGCGCAGGCGCCCCGGCGGTGACTTTGCAGCACGCCCGGCCGCGGAAAATGCCTCCGCCGACGACGGTCTTTTGCGCGACCGACGACCGTATCGTCATACCGCAGCCGTCGGCGATGACTGTGCGTCGTTGTCGACGCCGCCGTCGCCGTACACACATCGCGCCAAGAAGTTTGCGAGCAACCGAGAGAAGTCATCCGATCATTATCCTCTTCGTCCAAAAAGGTAATCGCGCGTCCCGTACGGATATTTTTTTTCGCGTTTAAACGAACGCCGTGCCAGTTGTTAGTGTTTTTGGCCCCCGCCGAATGGCCGCTAATAACAAACATGGCCTCTATATTTCTAACCCTTTCGTATACGTGCACACAATGCGTTCGTATACATAAATAATATGTATCGTACGCCGTTCGGTTTCGCGCGCTTTGCCACCCCCGGCGCGACGACGAATAAAAATAATCTTTTGTGTATCATTTTGTACGCGTATAACACCCGCTGCACGCGCATCACTTGTTTCCTCTCTCCCGCGACGCCACGATGACTGTATGCCGTGGTCCGCCACCGCGGCTATTGTTCGCTGCGTCCGGCCGAGAGGGTTTTTAACTTTTTTTTCGTTCGATTCGTTATATTATTTTCCGTGCCATTATACTCAATATACATCATGCCGTGCCTACGATACCGTCATTATATTAAAATTTTTTTGTCCTTCTGTTTCCAGATGTGCCGCACCAGATACGAGCTGCTCGTCTGTCCTCGTTCAAGCCATCCCCGCTGCAGAGCTGCAAATGTCGACTCGACGAATAATGCGTGGCACCCTGTACGTATACTAAATGTATCCTGAGTGCATTATAAAACTGTCCGGTATACCTTCAGTATACGTAACAGGGTGCCATACCGATCGTCCTGAAGTGGTCCCGTGGCGCGGACTGCAGCATCATTATACGACGTCGCCACCGCTTTTTCGCGTACAATATTATTTTATCATTATTATATACATACATAAAATATATAATACATCGTCACATTCGTCGTGTCACCATAAAAACATTCAAAATATTTAGATTGTCACAAGAAAAAAATTAATACACTGCACTTGCGCAACTAATTTATTATAATATATTTTATTACAATTATAACATCGCAGGAGATACTCATATAAATAATAAATAATATAATATATACATTATGATTATTATAATATAAATTATTGCTAATATTGTTTTAATCGGCAAGCCTACTCGATTCATTTGTTATTTTTTTATTACTATTATCTATTCGGGTTAACATTCTCAATTTTGAAAAAGAAAAACAATTTATACCTTTTATACTTTATTTTTATTGTATGACTGTTATCGGTCGCGAGATTGTAATCGGAAATGAAAAATAATATACATACATTTATATATATTATATTGTGTTAGCGAAACCCGTTTGCCCTGATGGGAAATCGCACGACAGTAAATCCGTAATGTTTACGATGTTTATACGATACGAAAAACGTGTAGGTTTATTATTATCATTATTATTAGTATATAGTAGCAGTTGTAGTATATATAGTGAAGAGTAGGCTTGCGTGATGTGTTCACATATACACACATAGATTTCTATAAACGGCCGCGTTACAATAATACATATATTACGTAAAGTGTATAATATTATAATAATATTATGTGATGCGTCGTGTTGGTTATAGATACCTAACGGTTTTTTAAAAACGTTTTGTAATTTTTTTTTATATGATCGCTTGATCTTATGAGCGCCGGGCTTACAATAAAATTGTACATTTGGGTGGTGTATAAGTTTTTTTTAGTCCTGATGCAAAAACACGTATGATATTATGTATATAACTTCATAAATCCTAGTCGCAACGACGTGAGTCTGCGCTGATTTTTAAAAGGTCCGATATTTATATATCTTTAAAACTATATTTTGATAAACATCATGTTCTACATCGTCCCGACTTGACTTGAGAACTTATACATAGGTACACACTGAACGGTAAGTTGATAATACAATAAATGAAAAAAAACGTGGTCCACAACACTCATATAGATCATTCAAACCTACATAATATTAAGTATTTAAGTCTGAGTAATACTAAAAGTAAAAGTAACTTAATGGTGTATGCATACGTACAGATATATAATATAGTACCTACTTACAATCGCTGTATAATATCAAAGTCTAAAAGAACATTAATAATTAAAATGCGTAATTGCATAAAAACATTTTACAGATCATATTAGCGTTGCATAATAATACATACTACGATTATAATATAAATATATTATACTCACTATTACTCGGATTTAGAGTGTTGTCAGTGGCAAATACAAAACATATGTAATTATTTTTTTTCGGAATAGTAGATGTGTATATATATATATATATATATATATATATATATATATATATATATAATATAAGACGTCGACTGTGTTAATTTATAGATAATTGGATACAATATGACACGTAAATTAAATGTGTATAGTATTATTATTTATATATATATATATATAGGTATAGACACTAAAGAATACAAATTATTCAAACCAGTTTTCCAGAGATATGTTCAAAAATACCTTTTATAAAATTATTAGCGTGAGAGAAAAATCCATTATTCAACTTTTAAATAACAATTTTGTAAACACACAAATATCAGTAAATACAAATATAAAAATATATCTTGGTAAAGAATAGGGTAGTGTATAATATAATACCTACAATACGTCAAATATTTTAAATTATAATACATAGTATTTTCGTATAAATAATTAAATAAATTAAATTGAACACGAGCGACCATTATAAATTCGTAATAACTGTTTAGAATTAACGTGTGTACCTAATAATACGAAGACGCTATAAATTAATAATATTATACTAGACGTTTTTTCCTAGGAATAATAAAATATAAAATATAAATATTATATTTACAGTATGTAAATAATAAATACCTATTACAAATTAATAAATCAATTTTTAATTAAATGCTGTAAACGTTGTCTAACGACCGAAATATTATTATAATTAAATTGATGATAAAATATAACAAACACAAAAATGTAAAATATGTACTTGCATAGTATATGTAATATGTAGGTGTCTTAATTTTAAACTATTTAAATATTATTTTTTGTTTATTGGACCAAACATTTTTCCCAGCTTAAATTATTTATTGACTTATATGTAATTTATAGACGCATGTACTGAAAAAGGTGGAATTATTATATATAATCTATAGAATCGTATGATGTTTTCATATTTTATTTGAATAATTGATACACTATACAGTTACATCTATATTAAAGTATAATGGTAGGGGGTACATTTGATTCACTTAAGCTTTAAGGTATAATACAAATACTACCTATTAAATTATTATAGGTAAACAGACATAAATTTTTTCTGCATTTATTATAGGAGTAAATAAGTTATAATTTAATTTAAAATGAAAATTAAGTTATAAAATTTACGTTCTTAGGTGTATAAGTACTAACTTATAGCTATACCTATATGATAATAAAAATGAATAATACATTTTAATACGTATTTCAATAATTTATAAACTGAATACTAACTAAATTTTATATTCGAAAAAAATATATTTATAATTACTATAATTATATAATGTAAGTTGTTATTTATGGTTCTTTCATTTTTCGATCATAAATAATTCACCTTAATCATAAATATTAATAAGTTATTAATATTAACAAATATTTTTGATTTAATAAAATATATATATATTGTATTTAGTAATAATAAAATGTAGGTATTATAATATTTGATAGATTGTGGAATCTAAATAACGATGTTGTGAGTGGAATTCGATTTAGATTTCTATTTAAATAGTGCATTTATCATATAATTTTATTTAAAAAAATTTAAAGTTGCTCACTTGTTCGTAAAAATGTTGAATTAATGAATAAATATTTTCAAACCATATAATATATACATGTACTTGATAAACACAACAGTTACAGAAGTGGTATGATTAACCTTATACTCGAATGTCGAGTCTTAAAACTCAAATTTATTCAATTTATCTGAAAATTATAAATTATTTTATAAATTAATTCAAATTGTTTTATAATGTACAAACTCGGAAAATCTGTCAGATTTAGTCAAAACTAATATTTTTATCGATTTAAATTTTAAGTTTTTATACGATTATTATTTATTGTGTTATAATTTATAACAGATAGGTACCTCATTACATGTTATCCAAAAATAATGAATAATCAAAATAGAGATTAAAACAATAGCATTGCATTTAATTAGGTAGGCACTTATGGTTTCTTTCTTTAATCATTTGTTATTTATATATACGGTCGGAAAAACGACTACGAAAATCAAAAAATGATTTGTTTAAATGCTTAGATGAAAATTACATATTATAGTTGCATTCGTGACCTAAACAGAAATATTATACAACTATCGTATATCTATTTATAGATATATTTACACGGAATATATGCTACTGTGTAGGTAAAGTGATTGATAATAGTTCTGTATGCATTTATGATTTGAATATATATATAATACCTTCGCGATTCCATAAACACCTCATCTTATATATATATATAGGTATTTGCAGTATACCTATCTACGTTTATGTAGTAATTTTTTTAATTTTTAGCACCTAATACGTAAAATGAACATTAAAGTTTTCAGAGATTCTCTGCACGTCAAAGATACAGTGTATCTCTGTGTATATATGACATATATATCATGTATACATGTTATATATACATATATGGCGTATATATCATGTATACATACGTACATAATTGTCCGAACAATAAAGACGAATCCAATTACGTTCGAAATGAATTTCACTATTATTCATAATACATAGTATTATACAGAAAGTTGTAAAAATGGTGTACGCAAATATTATACATAATAAATATAACATCAATATACAACTCAATTATTTATATTATTTTCTTACGTATACTTTTTACAGTGAAACTAACGTGGGTGCAAATTTGTACCTATGCAGTACGTATATTGTATCCACATGCATTTATTCGCTAAATATATAGTTATTAATTATAATTGAATTATTAGTTAATTTGATCATTTAATGTACAAAAGAATATTTGTAATAATAACATCATAATTCTAAAGTAGATATAGGTAAATATATTATATTTATACAATATATATTTGAACAGTGCGTTTATTTGTCAATAATAGACGTAAGAACTATTGATGGGGACTTGGAGCAGGGCTTAGTTGTCACCGATTTCAAACCATATAGATACCTAAATATAAGGATAAGGTATTCTGTTTAATTTATAGTGTTTAACATTTAATTTTAGTTTTATTTTAAACTTTATTATCCTATATGAAAATTGCATTATTAATTTATTATATAAAATGTTGTATGAGAATACAATTTAAAATATGTATTTATAGTAAATAACTATATATAATATCACGATGTTTATGCCAAACAAGTGATGTTGCGACATTAATATATAACTGCGTTTAGTCCTGTAATATCTTAACCATATATTTTTTTTTATTGGAGGGGATCCAATCAAGGATTGTATTTCAATTTAATACCCACTATAGATGAGTCCTTCTCTTTGGTGCGCCACAGAGGGTGGTTGAAACGTTTTAACTATTTTATAATCTTTCCTACAAATTTCCGAATCTCATTCACGTCTATGAGTACGTATATGCACATTGCACACATACATAGATAATAATGATAGTCATTTAAAGTATAAACATAACTAGTTCAACTCTACGTCACACACACACGAATATGTTTGGTTCTCGACACATATTTTATTACCATTCCTGGGTAAAAAATTTAGTATTACCTCCTGTTATATATGATATGGGTATTTATATGGGCTATATGCAGGCTATACAGTGATCATCCGACGTGGGTATACACTAAGATATTTTGATTTGTACATTTGTACGTTCTTAATCGTTCGAAATTCGTTTTACCTCAATAAGTTTAATATATAGCTAAGATGGAACGCGTGTATCGCTTTTTAAAACTTACCCCCCATTACAGATCGTGTTCGGGGTAGGAGGGAATTTTCTCTTTATCGCCACAATGACCTGATTTCGAGGACAAAAGCTGTTATTTATTATTTTTTTTTTTGAAAAACTCGAGACGTACAAAACATATAATACGACGACCCACGCGCGGGCGTGTGTTGCGGTTACCTATATATTTATACGTATATACCTACACCAGTTATACGCGGCCGGCGATTGGACCTGGACGCGTGTGTAATAATTTTATTACAACCGTAACGGAGTTGGTCGTACAGGTACACAGTATGAACACACACACATTGCATATAGAGTATAACAATATTTTATAGGTAATAATATATAATACATGGTGTGTGGTGCGTGGAGCACAAGTTTCTCGTCACCGTCGCGCTGGTTATTGTTTCGGTGCGCGGAGCAAAAAACTCGGACGCGAGAAACGAGAAGGGTTAAAGAATTCTTTTCAAACGTCTCGCGACGGCCAAGACAATGCAGTCGTCGAAGGTGTATAGGTATAGTGTGGTGGCAGGTATACCCTGCAGTTGTCCTGCACGTAATGTGCGGCGAGAAAGAGGTCACTGGGCCACACCGCAATGTTTATTGCGACTGGGTCATTATTACGAGGGAGCGACATTTAAAAAGAAAAAACGAATAAATTCGTCTCCAAAAAAAAACCCGATTCGGGTATAGAACATAATATTATTATGTGGGTCAAAAGAAAACGACAGTCCGCCGTCGTCGTCGACCAATCGGCGACGGTCTCGCGTTTTTCGTATAGGTGTATTATATACGTATAGGTGTATATACGACGATGACCATTATTATTATATTCTCACGACCTGCAAAGCCCTTCTCGGTCGACTCACTACTACTTATTATTCGGCATTTGGAATTCGAGCAGACCGCTGCTTGCTGCGCTACACGCCAAACCTCTCGTACCTACAACATTGCGGCCGGAAATCACTAGCTGGACCCGCATCCTACACGTCGCCGCCGCAGACCTGTTGTGTCCAAGGTGAGTGAAATTTCGGACGGTTATTATGATTTAATAATATTATTACGGTTTTATATATATATATATATACACGAGCTCGCCGCGGCGTTAGACACGGATGGATGTCGACGTATTATTACACGCGAACGACTAATTCACACGATACCGGCTGCTACCTATCTGCTCTTGGTATAGTTGAGACGTAGACATCATATAAATATAATCCGTTTTCGACGAGATTCGAACGCCGCGCCCGGAGAGTCCTATATGGTCCCTCGGTGGGGGGACACGCGCTTGCCTTTATGCACGACACATTATATATTTGTATAATAATAATATATTTCGTCGGCCGGTGCGGCGGTGGGTTTTTCGCGAATTTCCAGTTTCCACTATCCGCCGGGGCCGACTCTGCCGCCATCTGGGCGATCGGGAATCCCGTCATCCCCGAGGGTGGTTCGCGGACAGAGCGAGAGAAAGGAAAGGCGGCACAGCGTCCACGCGCGGCTGCAGGTCGAGGGGGACGCTCCGCTACCATTGTCCTCGTGACCTGCGCGCGACTCCTCCTATCCGGCATGGCGCCCGGCGGCGGTCGACCTGGCCATCGCCGTCACCATTGCGCAATACTGTCGCCGAAATTTGACGACCACGATGGAAGGATCGGCGGCCGTTGCGCCATGATTTTTTTTACAGAATGAACGTATAAGACATTATAATAATTCATCATTAATACAGACATCCTGCCGCGTGCGATTATAATTGTTTTTTTCCCTTAGCGCGATCGCTTTGGGACGATATTTATGATGCGCGCGTCGAAATTTACTCTAACACACGTTTTAGGTAGCCACCACACGCTTAATCATTCAGTTTTTTATGTATCCCTCAAACATTTATTCGACCTGTGAACACCTATTTAGAAATCGTGTTTTCAAACGCTTGACTTCTTACGCCGTTTATAAAAGGAGTAAACTGGGATTATACGGTGAACATTACTGTAATCGAAATTGGAAATCTTATAGTTGTTGCGTTATTGTACATCATATTATAATATATAGGCACTAACAATAATATATGATGATAATCTGGATATAATATTTTATAATATTGAATATAAATGTATAATATTGTAAATATGTATGATGTGTTTAGAATCTGTACAGGTACTTAATAATGTTGTAGATAAAATATAATGCGAAAGAAATAAACCTGGCTAAATATTACTAATTACAATACATTTTACGTCGTAATTATACTGAACAACTTTGGTCTATATCGATTCTAAACCTATTTATTACTCTTCAATAAAGAACGAATGTACTCTACAACAAATTTATATAAATAACTAAACGTGTTACCGGTTAAAAAAATTTACCTTCGAATTACTTCTATATATTTAAAAACCCACAATTTATTACAACCAATATTGCATGGAGTAAACACGCGATACGCACAAAACAATTTTATTATAAATAGATCTAAAAAAACCACATCTGGTAGACATTTCAAAATAATTGGAACCAAACTATGCAACAAAGTACCATCCCATATAATAAACCTCCTCATAAATTTATTAAAAAAAAAACATTCTGTAATGGTTATTGGAATCTAATGATGAGTTAATAATATTATAGAAAAATAATTTAATTTTAATCGTGTACTTATACATTATAGAAATGTAATTTTAATTGTTTATTCTTTTTTGATATTATTTTATAATTTGTTTTAGAAGTTGAAACTCCTAGGCCCCACACAAGTCTTCTTAGTAGGGCCCAATATTCATATGTATATGTGTGAATTTAAAAAATAATATATATATATATATATATAATATTTAAATATTCAATAGAATATATTATTATATATTTGTATACTATTATCCTTGAAATTCTAAATTAGAATAACTCAGAAATTACTACCTACTTATTTTCATTTTGATGTATCAAATTTTTAAAAAAAATCATCTACTCGATATTTCACGTGAAAAAGAATGAAAATAATGTTTGGCAGTAAAGTAAATATATATGTGTTTTAAAAAATAGTAGAAGTATATTTAAACATAAATCTAGTGGACGCTTTTACAGTTTTAAGAATGATCAAATACCTGTACAAACCATAGTCTATATGATCTATAATATAATATATACTTAAGCATACAATTATTTATTTCTACAGATAATGTTCTGCGTTCAACTCTACGTTAATATAATCTTACCTATAATAATTTTATGGTTTTTTACGATATATTCATATTTTTGTTATTGACTAACAGTGCAATAACAACAAATCGATTTTGTTTGATTTGAACGTTTCAAAGATTCTCGTAACACGTGATAAATATATTTTGATTTAGTATAACTTATTTAATATGTATATAATAGCTATAAAGTCTAGACCGACTCACGCGCGAAGGTATTTTATCGGTTGACATTAGGTGTTATTTATACCCTCACAATCGATGCGTATGAATACGAAATAAAGTCGATAATGTTTCGGCACAGTATATAATAATATATATTATATTATTGCAATATATACCTGCGATGATTGACGACGAGTCGCGGTCGCCGAAGCACGCGGGTCTCCGATATCGCGTGTACACATAACACAAATACAGAATTTTATAATATATATTATTTTGCTGCAGGACGACACGCGTATAAAACGGTTTTATTCGCTCAGGGTATGTACAGACGCGCTATGCATAGACAGACCGTCATTTGAATATTATAAACGGTGTTTCCAAAGTCCGCGCGCACTAGACGTATATATATATATATATATATATATATAAAATAGTCGGTCGTCGTTTTTACGATCGTTTTTATAGAGTAGTTTACGCGCAGTCAATGTGCATACACATATACCTATATTATACACCATGCACATCACATATTATAATGCATACAACGCATAATAATACGTATAAAGCGTAAACGCCACCGCGGTTGCGCGGTTGATCAAAGTTCGTATTTGACTCGGATCCAGCAAAGTGCATCGTACATAATATAGCAGGTTATATTATGCAAGTAGGGTATATTTTATGTCGACGCATTGGATTTTAACAGGACATAGTCCCATCAGGGTTTATTGTCTCCGTCTGGCAAACGCTTGTAATATAATATCATAGCGAATTTCGTACACAACATATGCGAAGAACCCATTTAATTTTGTCGGTATTAATGTATTAAATCGGAATTATAGTGAATTTACTATGCTGCAGTTATCAAACTTAAAGGTAAGAATATTATTTGTACGTACCTATATATACTCATATGTACCGTTCTCTTTATATTTTAGTTTTGCAGTGAGTTAGAAAAACTGCAAGTAAAATATTATTATAGAATTTTAAAACGCTCTTGTAGAAGGTGCGATTAGATTTATAATAATTAAAATATCGAAAAACCGACGAGAGAATGCAGATAACATTTTTATCTTTAAATTTAATGATTTACTCGATTAGTTATGTGGTCCGCTCAATGTCTCATTCACTTACTTTAATTATTGTATGAATTTGTATGCGAAATCGAATTTTTCGTCTAAATACTCTTGACGGCTTAGGAATAAATAATTGGTTTATATTAGATATTATATATTGTAATATAAAAAATAAAATTTGAATAAAAATACTAAATAAAAAATGAAAATTACTTCTGACTTTATAAAGTGCAGTTGCAGTCCCTTACCACGATTGCCTTCTCTAATTCAACTTATTTCAGTGTATATACTTATTGAAAATTTTTTTTAACGAATTGAATATTTTCTAATAATACTGTTGTCATACATCTAGAGTGACGTATTTTATATTTCCATATAAATGGGATTTAAAACTTCACATTACACATTCAATAATATGCCATCAATACTTTCACACACCTAGTTGTATGGTTTTATTAGCACTGTCGTATGGTTAAAACTATCACACTGTAGTCATATTTTGTTTTTTTCCAACTGCAACTGCAGTTTTGCAGCAGATATAAGTCTTAGGAAGATATATAATTCTTATTATATCTTTTAATATTATTTGAAATCTAATCTTTTTCGATTTGTGATTTAAAATTTTGTCAATTTTGTATTATTTCTTACCTTTTATTCTGAAACGGCGTTGCGCAGGCACATGCATTCATACCTACTATAATATACAATTTCTGGATACATTGCGACACTTTATCATCACTTCGCGTTACCATACGTCGATAAGAATATTTCACTTCCGACGCGTGACCGCGCACGTCACGCGAAATCGCGAACTGAACTTGACGTTACCTGAAAATCATAAGAAATTTGAGTTAATTATTTGTGCACAATAGTAACAAATAAAATAACATTTAAATACATAAATAGTAGATGTAAAAAAGGGATTTATTTCGCAGACGATTTTTTTTATTTATAAAACAGATTTTTTAAAAATATAAAAATTAAAAGCAAAATATAATATACGACATAACTCATAATATTAATGTCAACGTTTAAGGGATAAACATAATATTATAATGTATAATTAACTACATGTCAAGCAAATCGGTGAAATGTATATCCTTTATAGAAATTAAACTGTCTTAAGATGTTATTATAGAAAGTGGTAATTTTATTAATTAATATATGTGTATAGGTAACAACTAGATAATGTATTAAACCATATAATTACCATCAACCTTTGCACAGGGATTAGTTCGTAACCGATGGTAAAACGTAAAAAAAAATAGTTAAAGAAGTTAATACGCATGCATATCACCAATTAGCTATTAAATAATATTCTCGTTTGTACTCCAAACCTAGCTGCACTTAAGTCTTTAACTCCATTTATTTGATTATTTCTCTCGTGAAAAACATCTATTTATTGCCCCCTCAGTATCCCTATTAAAACATATTATTTATAAATAATGGTGTACACTGTTCATCCAGATATTTTAGATCATTCCTGGTCTTATGTCATGTTTAAACTGCAGGTTTAATACTTTATACGCTTATATTATATATAGAGATATATCACAATTATTTCATTCGTATGAACTCAGACTTTATTATACCTACTTATAGTTATTACAATATAATTGTTAACTAAAATTTCAAAAAAAAAAAAAAAAAAATGATCCGTGTGCCGAAACTTCATATTTCAGTTGTTTTTTTTTTATTATTTTTTATTTTACAGGTTTTTATACATTCATAGCGGTAATTTTTTGTTATGTTTATACATGTATATAGATGAGATGGGTAAAGTTTAATACCACACCCAAACCATCGTGGTCCGTCGTCAACGAGACTAACTCTTATCGCGGTCAGATTAGATCCATGCTCACCGCCCCGCTGCTTTACGCGAAAACCCCTCTCCCTTAAAGTTTAATAATATACGATTACAGCTGCTGCAGTAGGTAGTCATTGTAGTGTAAACAAAGGGGAGAAATAATCCCATTTTTGCTCGGCAACTATAAATTAAACTCGGGTACGTGTACAATAATACAGCTTATAATAATGGCGTTTTTGAGATCGCATAAAACGTTTAAAACATTATTAATAAAACGTTTACTGTTTAATTTTTTTTCTTTTTGTAAAAATAATAGTTGCTTTAGGTACTTCTTTTATATACCTTGTATTCAATTATATATTGTATCTCTAGTCATATCGCTACACGGATAAACTATACACTATTTAAAATAGATTTAACGTTAAAGTCCTCAATTTAAACAAACAATGAATAAAATTTTATTTTCCTCTATCATTATTATTTTTATTTCGTTTATTAGCATCAGTATTTCGACTTGATACTTAATACAACGCTATATCTACCTATAGATCTACCTATCAATAATTCGTGTTTCTCGCATTGAAATTTTCTTAGGATTTCGATATTTATTGTTTAAATTTAAATACAGTCAAATCAATGTTAATCACAATGACTTCGAAAAAACCATCTTATCTTAAACGCATTTACAGTTACCTATATACAGTTACGACCTACGCGCGTTTTGTATAATTATATAGGTACATAATGTTATTATAAGCGGACAATATATTTTATCGCCATAGATGATATCATCCGGAATATCCGGCACAGGTATTACACATATATATGGTTCGTGGTGTATTATATTATAAGATTTTGACTTACAATTGTTAAATGAGATCGATAGAACATAAATGAAATGGTGCACAATAAAAACGTTGACGCAGCAAAGGCCCGTCGCGGTGCATTCGAATAATATAATCTAAACGTCATAAAATATCGGGTTGTCTATACAGTTGCATAATATAATTATTATCATATTGCAAGAACGACGTCATAAATATATTTTAACGAGATATCACATTTCTGAGGGCACAGTTTCAGACTTTGGCCTTATCTTTGTATATATAACAGGTATACACTAACTTTATCTTTAGTCCGTATCGTATTTATTCGAATTACGCGGGTGATATAAATTGTATGAGATAGGTACTATGAAGATACGTATACGAAAGTTTGGCTGTAATTTTTTCCCGAAACAACACCTCCGCACACTCTTAACAAGATTATCATACACTTGCAGGGTATATCACTATTTGCTAAGAGTTTGCGTACAAATTAAGTACCATTGCTGATAAGTCTGACTGTTCGGAGTGATACACAGTACCTATACATTGTACTTACTCATATACTTGTAGGTATAGGTCCGGTTACACAACAATATTGTATTGCTTTCGTATAATAGGTTCATATATTATATTATTTAGAACTTATTCCGTTTGCTTTAATTCAACTGAAAATGTCACAACGACCCTCTTTTAAATTCCCTCAATTTAATTTTGAATAAATGTCATCCCTCATATTATTTTTTGTTTCATATTTATATTTCGTTGATATTACGCACCACTTTAAGATAATTCAATCAATTTGTGCTTATTAGCCGAGTGTTAATTATTGCGAGTGAGTTAGCTTCCGGAATCTTATTTTAAGTATCACCTATTTGTGTTGTTGTATTGATAATAGACGCGATGGTCTATCTTATGTATATTAATTTGTAGATAAAAATGTAATATATTATTTATTGTCGGAAACTATTATGAAATTCACTCTATCTTCTCGAAGATATCAAATGTCTTTCATTGGATTTCGTCACACTTTTACCACAAAATTAAAAGACGAAAATCATTGCCGATGTCATGATCTCTTGGTACTGCACGCATGAGAGAAGACGCGCGAAATATACTCGTATCGGTTGTTTACGACTAGGTTTTTATATTTTCGAGTTTGGCCTTGACCCCCGAGGCTGCATCGGACAATATTATTATTACCGTGTGGACGATGGTGGGGTGTCAAAAATCGGAATATTTTCATTGCCTGTTGTTTTCCTTAACAAATTTAACACCGTCGCGTCGCGCTCCGTCAAGACATTCTGTTGCAGTCTCACTGTACCATACTACCACTTTTACGACCAAAATATATACGCATACGTATGTTATGACGTAAAATGCAATATAAAATACTCGTTAAATCGCATATACGCATTTGAGAAATCAATTCATTACTAATTAAAGGTACAGGCAGGGTGTTTATCCCCGTCTATATCTCTATTTCTGTGATAAATATTTTTTTACACTTCACGTAATCTGAAAACTGTATATAGTATATATCGAAAACATTTATTACGATTCCGAGTATATTTGTAGGATCAAAACGATACGTTACGATTTTTAGTGCCGATTAATGTTAATATTTTTGACAATTGAATTATCAATTTATATTTGTAGTATGTTTGGTGAGTGAAATATTATAATATAATATATACTAATGGGTAGGATGAACATGGTCGCGATGAATGTCCTGTAACGGCACATATGATTTATAGGCATGTGATCTTTATGTGTCTGTGTACAGCACAATGCCATATAATACTCACATACTCCGGCATGTGTGCTGCAATGACGATGAAATCGCGCTAGTTCGGTGACGTCACGAAGACGATAAAAACGGTTTTTACGATACCCCCGATTGCGACTATTATATTTTATACGCACCTGACGTAGGTCAGGTTCGTGGCTGCAGTCGGTGTCCGCATCGTTTGAGTACTTTATATATATATATACATTTATCACCAACTTTCATCGAAAAAGTCGCGAAAATATTGTCTATTCTTTGCAGTGAAGGATATACGGGATGGAGGTCATTTGTTGTTTTACTGTAATATTCATCGGTTAATATTTGAAAATATTTTATTAATTTGAAATCATAATATTTTAGAGATATTAGCAGATCTGTAAAAGTAGAAAGTATAAAATATAAAAATCCATGATGTATATAGCTACAAAAATAATTAAGAAAATATTACGCCGGCGGATGAATCCGCGATTTCACCACCTTTGATCCGCCCGTGCCATGGATATCTATTTTTTTTTTATATTATTACATAGATATCACCACAAGCATTCATTTTCACAAAAATACAAAGTTTACTTGTGACAGTAGTCTCTTGTGAACGCACAAATGTACCTTAAGTGGCTATACATAAAACATTATGATTTATGATATTATTTATTCTTTATAACTTCTTTATAACTAAACCTAGTTTAAGAATGTTAAATTTTCCGAAAAATTTGGCAAACTCTAAGATTTATAATCAAGGTGCCATAAAATTGTGGCCTGTAGACGCATTTAATCTTGCCCGCAGACAAGAAATTTATTTTTAATGACGAATGAAAAAATGAGGTTTCAATACATTTAATTTGATTTTTTTATTTTGCATTTATTTTTTTTGGTGAAACGTGTAAGTACATCTAATTTTGATGGCCCCCAAAAACTTCCTAAATTCCTAATGCGGCACTCATATCAATTGGTGACCCTTGGAATACATAGTATAACAGTATATACAACGTATAATAAGTCTGCTTTACTTTAAGATTACGTTGTGCTTCCGAAGAAAACTTTAGTATAGATACTAAAAAATATAAAATATATTTTAATAATTGTTCACTGCTATGGGGCTACAACTGTGTGCATGTTAAAATAACCATGGTCAAAATAAACTATTTTTCGTACACAGATTTAAAACACTTTGTCCGAAGACGGGTGCGGTATAATTTATAAACTACTTGGGAAAATCATCAATATACACAGTCCATTAGGTTATTCGATTCGTTTCTTTCTCTCTCACACACACATATAATTTTGAAATATATATATATATATATATATATATATATATATATATATATATATATATTTATAAGCACAAGACTGACTTGGAATAATATATTGAAAGACATATATTATATACAAACTGCCGCTGTTTCGGTAAATTGTGCGCAGTGTATACAAACGAACTTTGCGAAACTTTAATTCCGAAGAAATTCCTTGAAATCTAATGAAATCCGCATCGCATTATTCAGGCTGCGTATATGTATACATTTCTCTAAACTCTCATTATATACATTATACATTATATATATATATATATATATATATACCGAGGGACGCGTGGCGACAGCTTTTGCGTATATTATTTTATATAATCCTCTCGAAGCGCGAGTACTTTATACACGCACACACACGCACACGTATTGTGCAAACTTTGAAACTTCAAAATGCCTTCGTACTCACATAATAATAATATAATATAAATCTATATATATATATATATATATAAAATATAATATATAATCTATATAAATCTATTTAGCCCGAACGCATAGCTAGAGCGGAGCCGAAGAATTTAATAAAAACCGTTTCGATTCGTGACGATACACGTTATTATACGTCGCAGAGACGGTGCGATTTATAAACTATATATACATATACATATCTACTACATAAATAAAACAATAAAATATAAGCGCGTGGCTGATGTTCGTTATGGCCTATTATCGTTTCGTATTGGCTTGTTATATGCATACAACATACGTGCCGTGTGAGTAAATATTAATATTTCATATGTCGAGCCGGTCGTCGTTTTACCGTATTATTGTTGTATCGATTTAACAATTATTATTATAATGATATTTTAACGTGTTCGCGTTGTACTTATATAATATGTCTATCATATAATCTTAAGGAATTGAGGCAACATATATGAGGTACTCATTCAAAAAAAAAAAAATATGTATTTAAATATAGACGATTTTTTCTCTTACCCTGGGCACGAGATATTCTTAAATTATTTAAGGAGTGGTCGAAAACTTATAGACGCGTTAAATAGTTACCATTCACAACCGAGTTTCTTATAAATTATTATAATATTAAACGATATTATCAGATGTTTCAATTGTTCGACGACTACGGTATAATATACATGTATAGGTACATTTCATTACGTTTTTCCTTTTTTCACGAGGCACACAACACGGGTAAATAAGTCGCCATTTCTGTAAACATAAAAATAACATTATATATAAACTCAACATTTGTTCATGCAAAGCTAGTCTGCGGACTGCAGATCGCGTTCTATCAAACCCAGTGCTTAAACAACCGACATTTTAGTAACGCTCATAAAATATTAAATATTTTTATACAAGGTGAAATGAATGAAAAACAAGTGCGCGGTTTTTCATTTCACAGTTTTTATTAACAATCCTATATTAACAATGCATATTATAATATAAATTATGACATTAAGAACAATGGGGAAATGCACTCGTTTAGACCTGTACATTAATTAAAAATAAATTCATCTGGACGACAATTAAATTTGAGAATTTCCGTCCGTGGTTTATTTTCATATAGATTTCATCTATATATAAACGTACACGGCGAAATGTACTTTATATAGAAATTATGGTTTTCATATACATTTTCGTCGAATTAAAAACGGCTGACGACAAAGTCTTTGTTCTCTATCCTCTGTATACGTTATATACACAAAGTATTTCTCTCGCGTTTCTTTATAAAAAAAAAAACAAACGACCTCGAACGAAAATCTCGTCCGGGCCCCGCGGCGAACACTCAGACTCGTGCAGGCGAACGACGAGATAAAAAAACCGTTCGGAGTCACCGATCGCGATGTCTATCTGAAAAAAAGAAAACCATTTATGCAAACGACGTACGTATATATGAGACCGGAAACTCTAAAAAAAATAACTCTGCAATCGAATTGTTGAAGCGATCTTATATATATATATATATATATAAATCTATCTCGTACGCCATTTCACACACACACACACATACAAGAATATATAATAGAACGTGCGCAGGAAAACGATCGAAGTTAAGCCCCTCGGTAACAGCTCGCAAGCTCGACAAGCTCGACCGATTTCTCCTCGACGGAAACGCGCACGTGAATAAAGGTAGATAGATATATACATTTGATATAATATATCATACGATGTGAGTATATGTGTGCATATTGTATATATGTATATATGTATTAGGTATATATATATATATATATATATATATATATATATATATATATATAGGTATAAGTATATGTGTATATACAGGGGAATCCAAAAAAAAAAAAAAAAAACTGGGCGTTTTTGGAAATTTTGTCGCTTGGGGAGAAGAGAGCGCGCTGCATCGAGCGTATATACATTTATTGTAACCCTCGTCGAAGCACCCTCTCGCACCCTTTCACCCTCAAATAGTCAAATCTCTCTCCCTCCATTTCAGTCGTCAACGTATATATTAAACATACCCCATGCTCTTTCATGCATATAGGTATATATCACATATTATATCGTCGTACGTATGGATAATAATAATATATACGCGTATGCCAAGCACGGCCCATTTTCCAGTCCGACGACTAGACGACTTCCGATGGTCGTTCGACCGGAACGAAATGAGTTTCACGTGCCTGCAATAGCAGCAGTAGTAGAGCGAACTGGCAACTACCCCATACATATTATACATTATGAGTATGTACATGTACAATGTACTATACATATTATAATTTCCATCGGGACACGAGACGAATGACAACGTGCCCGCATTCTTATTATATGTTTATATATTATTATCTTCTCGAAGAATAAATAGAAAAATAAATATATATATACCGCCCCTCCGCAATGATAGCAGGGTGTCGTGAGTGATATATGTATTATAATCGACAGAAGTCAGGATTTAGTATTTATTCTTATACCTGTGGCATTTGTTTTGACGATAATATATATATTAATAATAATAATTAATACACGACACCTACGATCTGACGATAATGGATCATTTAACCTAATCCAGTTTTGCGTTTATATTTCAGTAGTTGCGTGCTAACAGTAATAATATTATTATGTTTTATGATATTTATCGCTTTAGAATTTTTGTTTATACACTCAATTGATCTGATTACTCGTATAGGCGTAGTTATTGTTATAATAGTATTTTATACAATTAGCTTATAACGAAATTAATATATTATTATAAAGTTATTGATATTGAAAATAATAAGTATTGGTTTTAAAGCGTTTTGACATTATACAATACAATATTGTACTACTGATACGCCATAAAATGATAAAACTCACCGACCAAATGAATACGTAACAACACAAACAATATAAACATCAACACAAATACGGGAATCTACATGCTTTATAGTTTTAAAAACGTTAACATCCTGTATATTTATGTACGTCCTTGTCAAACGACTTTTGACAGTACTGCAGTCTTCATCAATAAAATAACACATAAAGTACACTATAAAATACTGAAACTTAATTTCTCTCAGCATTGCGTTAATACAATATTAAATACATATATACATTATATGAGTTTACGGTATATATATATAAGTGTGTGTGTGTGTGTGTTATTTTTTACTGTGATATATACGCATTATTATTATTATTATATGCGTGGATTCATTGATGTCATAATTGTTCCATAAAGATTTAATTGATTGTATATAATTGTCGCGAGTTGAAACAGTTTGTAACGTCTTAAAGCGAAATATTTCATGAATATAAACCAAGTACCAAATGATTGTATTTAAACCACTGTATTTGGGTCAGATCAATAAAAAATGTATATTATTTTTCAAGTTAATTGGCTGTTAATATTCGTTAAAGACGATAATAATTCCGATCTTGATTTATTCGCCATTAACTAATTGCTGTAATAGCGTATTATGTACCGTTATACATCAAGTATTTATTAAAAGCTATATATTATAACGATTGTAAAAACAATTTTTTTCTTGAAAAACTAGTTTGATGAACTAATATATAATTTGTGCTTTTAAATGATAAGTAGAAAAAATTGCACGAATACACTCTCAATTCATATGTATGTAATAATTGAATATTGTGTATTTTATCAGATTCACACTTAACGTATTTGATGTTATAAAATCATTATTATAAGATTCAAATTTGAAGGTAATATGAATAATAAAAAAGCACTTACATGTTAAAAATGTGTAAAAGGTTAAAAAAGCATTTAATTTAAACTAAACCGATAAATGTTTAAATAACTTGCGCTGACAAATTAATACTTCATAAATAAGTTTTTTAGCGATATTTAAGCCATACGAGTACTTTTAAGTCATTAAAGGTAATTTTAAACATAAAATCAACAACGTATTGTCATTTGTCTTTGCAAGCTCATATCGGTTTGAACCATAATGACATATACAACTATTGTGATCAACTGATAATTAAGCATTAAATAGAAAAAAACCATTTAAAGGTTAAAAAAAAAAGATAAAAATAATGTTTACTCATTACCATAAAAATTGAATGAAATACATTTTAGTACAATAATTATTTTCTATCAATTCCAAAATAAAACATCATTTGCTTTCAAATTCAAATCTTACTCATTATATCATAGGAAATATTTAACTCTATTAAAATATACTAATTTATAAACACACACCAACTGTATGGATCGAATTTAAATATTTATGTTAAAATAGTGTTGATCATTTCCCTATTGTGTTTAATTAAATACAATTTAAATATTACGTATGTAGGATTTCTGCGAAAAGAGATTTTGCTTCTTGTTAAATTATAATCGTAAATCAAGAAATTGAAGTGGGAATAACTGTAAACACAATAAATCGTTTGACGAATTAATTTGAGAAATTCGTATGTATAAAAATAACACGTAGGTATATTTTCAAATTTTATAGCCGAGAAACGTGTTAGACATTTATTGAAATCATCTTGGATTTGACACTTTATAGTATTATATATATGTGCAATAAACTTATGAAGTCGTAAAAAAAATAAAAAATAAGAGTAATGAATATTAGTCAAACGACAACGGTGCATCGAAAGCATCTTTTTATTATTTTGCTTCCAAGTAATAATGGCACTAAATGTTGCACGTAAAAAACTAACCTATCAATGTATATGATTATGTATAAGTAATAAGTATATATTTATTGGCATTGGACGATCAAAATATAATATTCATTTTTATTATATTATGTACCTATGCTTATCTGAACATTGTCTACCGCACAATTATTAAGGATGGTGTTTTGGCATTTGGGGGTCATTTTGGTTTTTTAAATAAATGGAGAAACGTGTTTTAGGCGATATTGGTCGTTGTAATGCAATTCTTATACTTCACATGTTTTAATCTTTCGAAAGCACTTTTTACAAATCTCAGTACAATTATCTTTTATTTAGTTGTAGTTAAGTGTTTGTAGAGTATCCTCATCTGCAACACCAATATTTATCAGGATTTTTTTCTATCAAGAAAAATGCTAGTTTTTTTATTTTATCATTCATTATAAAAAACAATAATCCTAATCATGATCATTAATCGATCTATCATCGTTATATAGTATTTTATATTATATAATTCGTTACATGTAGGTACGACCTAATACATTATTGTATAAATAATCGAATTCCTTTTCGAATTTCCTTCGATGTTTAAGTCATTTTTGTATTTTGTTGTTATAGAATACATTTCTTCTATATTCTTAGTGCTTAGTTCTTCCAGCTTCAAAAATGTCGTCATAAATATAACATTTAATATAGGTATAAACATACCACTGCAATAGCGTATTTATGACTTATTTAAGAGGGTTAAAAATGTTCTTTCTCTACTTGAATTAATCCTCTCTATAGAAATCTGTCCATAAACCTTTAATATTCATAAATTTACAATTAATATGAATTAAACAATGAAGCATTTATAAAACAAATACTAATCGCTTAGGTTTTTTGGCAATTTCATTAATTATTTCTTTGGCATCCAATTTTATGTTGTTATATGGATGGATAGTGTCGCAAGTCCATTCAACTTGCTCTAAACTTAAAACATTTTATTATTTATTTATTTTTATTATCTACCTACAAGTAATGGTGATATAAATTGATGAATGGAAAAAACACAACTATAACCATATGCATATATTATGTTAAAAAGAAAGATCAAGGAGGGAGGTATAGCCTCCTTAATTTCCCCCCTAAGTATGCCACTGTACCACCGGCATGATTGTTTTACGTTCAGTACGCGCGTAGTCGATTAGGGAAAAGAAAAATATCTTCTGAAATATTCCAAAATCGTTGTATTACCTATACGCGTATTAAATTATGTGATTCCCTCGCACGCCCCTTTGACGCAGAAAACTCGATCTCTCGTTTTACGACCCAACGGCGACAATATACGTCAAAACATATTTCGAGATTTCTTTGCTCAAACCCCTCCCCGTTTCGCCGAGACTTAATTTAGGGGAGGAATTGCAGTTATCCGTATTCCGATGAGGATGACTGCAGCCATAGGTATACATATAATAATATACGTGTGTTGTATATTATACTCATATCACATTTTGTGCGTGTGTTCTTTATACATATTGTTATCGTATTATTATTATTATTATTATTCTTACCTCACATTATATAGCGTGTATATAAATATATATACATTACATTATAGGTACATCATATACATTATAGGTATAACGAAACGTTTAGGACATTGTCGGGATCGTATTTTAACCGCACCTGCGCCGCCGTTGCGTTTTATTCGGAACCATTTTGTCTCTACGGCTTGGTGTAATGCAGCGCGTCGGAACTATTAAACATTTCACAAGAAATATGTGACCGCTGGTCGCGGCTTGCATACTTTATGGTTATAATATGTAACCGGCAAACAACGAAACGTGTAAATCAAATCGACCAAAACAGACGTGGACAGCGCGTAGGAAATAGCTGAAAAAAATTACAATCATTAAATAATAATAAATACAATACGATATTAAACGGAGGTTTTATACTTGCAATTTAGCACCGCGACGCACACACACCTGCGAACTCACAGTTTGGAAAATCGCCGTATTTGACGATATAAATTACATACAATACTCTCGTCTGGCGGCCGTCACGTTAGTACACAAAATTCGGAACAAAAAGTGCTGTAGTATAAATCATGATTCATGAACATTAATAGCATTGGTACAACGTATAGGAGGCGTATGCACATACGTATCTTCAGCACATATACGTATGTACCTATACTATAGATCCTATATAGGTATAAAAGCGTATTGTAACCGCACGTGTTCAAATCTTGTTTTGCTGATAAACAGTGGTAACCGCATTATAATTAATGTGTTAAGGTGCAGGGCGGTTATATATGTTCGACTGGAACCTAACATTTTGATATGAATATATTGCATTTATTATTAAACCTGAGCTTCGTGTTATACATCTAACAGTGTCCAACTTCGGAGCAATTAAATATTTTACAAAAAAACATTATGCTATAATATATTATAATAATATACACTCTAGATCCCTTAGACTTTCGATTAAACGATTCATAATTTATCTAAAGAGTCGTAATACAGACATGTATTATATAATACTATATTTTTTTTATATCATCCTATAACACTGACTGTTAAAATTTGTTCATGCAGCAGTAGAGATCGAAAAACGCATTTGTTTTCATATGAACGAGATGACCGTCTGACTACCCCTCAAATTTAGTGGAGAATAATATATAAATATTTTTCGATATTGTAAATAAAATATTTATTAACGGTTCAGAAAAATAATAAATTGTCGTGTGTACACGAGATACATTCATTAATGATTGAATAATTTTATTTAAAGGTTATTTATACCAAAATTTACGGCAGCAAAACTATATAATCAAAAATACTGCAATAAAGATGAGTACCTGTAATATTCTCATAACGTGTCTAGCGGTAACACAGAGTGCAAATTTTATTTTTTCAAATGTAATTAAGGCACACAATTTATTGCTCTGGGCCTAAGTATCATATTATAATAGTCATTATTGTCACTTATACGTATAATAATTATATTGTACGTCGTCGGCCGCCGAGACAATACGCGTGTATATAGTTAATATACGTTTATATTTGTATATATAATATTATACGTGGATATAGATGTATATTATTATAATATTAACGCGTGTGTGTAATGCGCGCTCGGAATAATTGCGACGTAGATCGTTAAAAATATCACGTTTTATGGTCATAGATGTTTTAAAAGTTGTTAAGTAAATATTTATGCATTTTTAAACCGTCGTTAACTTTATGATATCTAATATGTACGTAACACCGCGGCAGTAATACATTTTGTAATGTGCCCGTTAACGATGCCTGTATATATATGTATATATTTACATGCGTCCGAAAGGTGAAATGGTTTTTTATTTTCGTACGTACCTTTAATCGTATTCGATATTTATTCGCCACAAACACTACATATTATTATCTGCGTATAATATATATAACCCGCACACGCGCTCATTGTTTATTTTAATTTTTATATATTATATTATAGGTACATTTACTGCGCGTAGAAAAGCCCGCAAGCGTTTTCGTATGATATTACACACCTGTTTTATGCAGTGATAATACACAGCAGCCGAGTTTAAACGCTTCATTAAATTTATTAATTATACGCATGCACTACGCGTTACGCAGCGAACGACTTCGATTTCTTAACCGTATTTGTGAATATAGTATATACCTATATATTATATGAATATCGGGTTGTTATAACGTCACACAAAATGTGTTTTTAATTCATTTTCCGCGTTCGAATCGACACAAACCTCACGATAGAGATCAAATCAAACAACATTATATATATATATATTGTACGACGGGATAACGATCCGCGCATAATATTATCAAAAAAAAAAAGTCTGTGCTCATAAATATGTATATACCAATAAATAAGTATAGTGCAGTGTCTCATCCGTCTTTGTGTCACTGTCTATAACATCTTTAAAGATTTATATTTTTCAAATGCGACTTTGAAAAATAAATAGTGTATCAGAAACCTATGCATAACTGATGAAGTTCATTTTTTAAATTTTAGTCAAAAATATTGTTTTTGATTTATAGACAGCCGAATTGCTGATCCATTGCGTATGAATGCTTTAAAATATATAAGTTTCAAGTATTTTCGATTTTCGTTAAATATTCTAACATTAGAAATAGGCAGTTATTGTGAAAGGTGAAAAGTATTTTGTCAGGAGGTGGGTAAGTAGAAGAGGAAGTGAGTTATGTCTTCGAATGTCATGTTTTCGAAGGTTAAATTTTCGAATGATGAATGTAGAAAAGTTATTTGTTTGAATAGAAATATAATCGAAAAATTGTTTGTTCGAATAGATATGTTCAAAAAGTTGTATGTACGAAAATTATTTATTTTATTTAAAAAGTGATATAATATTTTAAAAATATATACAGTTAGAAATCATTAATAACTTATATTATAGGCAATCGCTTTTAAAAACTCCAACTTAAAATAATTAGAATTGTCATTAATTCATTATTAAATTGATTGCAATCTGAAATTGTGTTCCACATCATATTTCTTCGCCTTTATTTGATGACCGAATATTAACATTTCAATCTGTGATTCTGTTTCAGCTTGAATTTTTTGCACGATTATAATAAATTTGTGAAGCCCTAAATAAAATAAAATTTATAATATAATTTTTACTCGAATGAGGAGATTTTAAAAGTCGATTTAACTTCTGCAACGATTCTGTTGTATTAATTGTTTTTGGAAGTTCTAACTTAACACGATTAGAAACTGACCAAGTATCTAGTAAAAATAATGGAGGGCACATTGTTAGGTTATTCACATTATTTGATTAAAGTTAATACGTCATCTATATATATATATATATATATATATATATATACAAATGAATGTTTATCTGTATGTCCTTTATGCATTCCTACACTATGCCATGAAACATTTTGAAGTTGTTGAGAACACTGCCGCGAAGGTTTCTGGTATATAACATCCTATCCTACGTACACATTATAAGTTAAAAATTTTGCGAAAACTAAAAGTGCTATTTTTGATGGAATATAAATGTATAATCTCTATTTATTTATAGGGTTGTCGATAGTTATATATTTTATAACTATTATAATTAGTAGAATTATGACATATACATATTTTTACAAATAAATTTATAAAAAAAAAAAAAAATTTTGGCATAGGTCACCATTGCGATGTTTTTCATGTGCCTATATTCTGTTTTTACTTACTTACGCACATCGTGGGATCCTCAATCCACCGCAGATGGATTGTCTACTTGATAATATACTGCTCACACATTTTCGGTGATTCGACGCAATTGGATTATCTACCTAGTTAGCTTAGTTGTATGTAAATCACTTGAGGTTATTGTCAACTTAATCTTTAGCTCAAGTAACACCAGGCGGGACAACTAGTATTTAATATATTATTTCTTACATACAACACATATCTATTCGAACAAATAACTTTTCTATCACTCGTCATTCGAAAATATGACCTTCGAAGAAATGTACTCCGCCCGGTAGAGGGTATAATAGCTAGTCATATACGTATTATACAGGAGCACGCCTTGAGCAGGACATGTATATACTATGGCATATATACCTATACATATATAATGTTATGTACGGGGGTTCTACTGTCCTAGGACGCAGTAGTTGTGCAGCTGCTTCAGAGCTATACGCCGAGCACGTTTTTGATTTTGACATAATTTGCGTGGTTGAAAATAAAAAAAAACCCATTCAAATCCTCGCTCTATAAAACGCTGCAGTCTCGGGAACCGCGAGATTGAGAAGCGGATTATGATGCACGCGCGCACAATAATAAGTCCTACCTAAATACGATATTTTCCCCGCTCAACGTTCCGACGCATTGTATCCATGTGGTGCACATAATAGAGATATCATCCCCGGGGGGGTACTGCATATCGTGCACGCGCGGACACTAGACTTACGAGACGGTACATACACGAGATTGTATAATGACATATGTATTAGTATTCCGAAATCACCATTTCGTTATCAGCGTGGAAGAAGTTTTCGTGGGATAAGTGCAATTCGTAGTCATTTCCTAGCCGTTGCGTGAAATCCCTGCAGCCAATTACTGGATGCAAATTTTGTACCCGCCCGGATTCCCCGGAGACTCGTGGTTTGCCTCTAACAAATGTATATATACATATATACACACATATATATATATATATATATATATATATATATATATATATATATATATATATATATATATATATATATATATATATGTGTGTGTGTGTATATTATATACGCATACGATGATGTGGAGTCGTTTCGGAAATCTCGGAAAATATAGTGACTATATATATGCATATATCTCACCATTGCTGCCCGCGGGATTTTCCGACCTTATTCCCGTTTTTATTATTTAAACACTGGCCATTTTATTTATTCAAACGAATTATTCTCGGCGTATTTTCAAGCGATTTTTATTGGTTTATATATTTATAATAATGCATAATATTGTAACAACGAGGGAACGATTATACTTTTCGGTCAAAACGTATTTGTTGTATTCCAAAAACGATTTCGACCCTCGCACGCTGCAAACGCGGTGATGACTAGATTTTTTTTCAAAACGGATCACTCTAAAAATCACTGGGAAAATTCAATCCGTTTAAATAGTCGGTTGTATTCAATTTCTGGTCTGGATAGACGAGTGCGTGAAGATTTATGGAATTTTTTCGAAAAAAAAAACACATACTTGAAAACCATATTTAGGTTTTCGATTTATTAAATTACTTTTTTGAGTGGGTCAGTATTTATGGAGCATATATACGATCGTTGTAAGTTTTTCTATAGTAATATATAGTAATATTATTATATATTCATAAATACTATATATTACACACAGTACCTATGTGTGTATTTATTATGTATTTACTATATATTATAGTCTGTGTGAGTAATAAAATAATGTATTTATCTGTTTTTAGATGCCGTCGAAAAAATGTGAAATCATCCGAGGAATGGTTATCATCAAGCGTTAAGAACACTGACAAAATTGAACTAATACATACATATAGGTATAATATATACATAAACTATTATAAAATTATGTCGAGTTGTTTGTAAATAATTTAATGATATAATATAGTTGACTGTAGTTCCTACAGTCGTCGTTGAAAACGCTCTGATCATATTCACTGTGACTGCAACAAGGACAAGTTTCAATAGTATTATATTTTTCATAAAATCTATTTCCTAAATATATCAATACATCTTTAGTAGTTTATGAAAGTATATCTGTAAATATTTTAAAGAAAAAATTTAAAGTTTAAAATCGCACTATTTTTTATTATACAATATTTTTATTTAGGTTTTTTTTTTAAAAAAAACATATTTTCTCTTAGATTTTAATTTACGCAAATAACGACTGAAAATTATTTGTCTATTATATTATTACTATACACAATTATTTAAATAATAAATTATTAGTTAAATAAATAGGTATTCGAAATATTTATAATTTAAAGTTTATACACTTAAATGAGTAGTTAGAAAACCAAAATCTAAACTACAAAATGACGAAAATAAAGAAACTTATTGCTGTATATATAGTTAAATACAATTTTTTTTTCATCTTGCACAGTTATTAAGTTATAGAAAATAAAAAATGTATACTGTACTTGAGCACACGCGTCTATAAATCATATGTATAAAAAAAATTTTAATATTGATTAAAAAAAAAGTTATTTCATTTGTCAGGTCATATTCCGTTATAACTTGTATAATGTATATATATATATATTATAATGTAGGTATATTCAACGTAGTACGCATAATGACTATATATTTTTCGTTTCCATACGATACGCGTCTGGGCAATTTTTTTTGTTCAAAGTAATTTTGACTTTTGGAGGGGGGAGCGTATATTATAGAAAAGTTTTCATTGTCGATGATAAGCGGTGGCGGAGGGCCACGTTGCAGCTGTTCCGGTTGGTCGTTCTCAACACGCGGCGCTGCTAAGACTCGACTCGAGAACGCTCATTACGTTATTCCCTCTAACGCATTTATATACACACACACACACACACACACACACACACACACACACATGCATGCATATATATAATATATAAGTGTATACGCACTTAAAAGAAAAAAAGAAAATAACCCGATAAAGAGAGTGTGCGTCATAAAGCATTACGGACGCAAATGTCGTGATGAATATATATATATATATATATTCTGTGCAGAAAATAGCGAGCTACACGAGCACAAAAATGTATATAATATACAGTATCTTGACTCGCTGATATACTTGGGTATTTCGTCATTTATTATTTCTCTTCCCCCTCTTAGTACCGGAGATTTCCATTTGCGCGAAATAAATAATAATGCAAACAACGTCGTGCAGAGTCGGAGTGCTTGCAGTGCACTTAGAATATAATAATATACAGTATATATATATATATTACGTACCAACCCTGATAATATCATATAGTAATACGCTCGTTATCGTTTATGAGATAAGAATAATTTTCGACGACGTACATGACATATAAGTAAATACTGCACTCCCGAATCGCGCGACACTAACCACGTTATCGTAACGAGTGATAGATCTGCAGCAATAGCCCTTTATGAGTTATGATCTGCCTAGCCATGGTGGTGCCAGACGTGCGGATATATCATACACCGGAACGTCATATCCATATAACATATATATCACACACACACACACACACATATACACATATATACGAACCGGAAACGCGAGTCAAGTCGTCGTTTTTACGACACGCGATCCATATGTGGTATATAACATATAAATATATATAAGTATGTGTTTGTATGAAGTAGCCCTCCCCCCCATCTAGAGTATGCCGTGTGTGCATGATGGAGATTATTTTTTTTTTAACGAATCGCCCGATGGCTATTTTCATTCGCACACACTTCAGACCTCAGTGCAGCTCCTAAAATCGAGGTATTCCAATAGTACGCATATTAAACTATATAATATATAAAATGCACTTTTGAAACACTTATTCCCGTGTACGCAACGACAATGAAGGGCGATGAAAAGAATCATTTAATATTCCTGTGTATCAAGAATAAATTTAGATTGTATATAATAATATAAGTATTATAGTGTTATTATTCAACATTATATTCTGTTACCCAAAAAAATAATATCTTGTTTATTTCAAGCCTCGATCAGGCGCGCCCTGCAGAGATGGGGCGAATGTGACAATCACCACTACAATTACACCGTCTGACGTTTCCTATTTTTGTCAACATAAGTAAATTTTTCATATCAGAAATCGTTTTAACAACTGCGAGGTGCCAAAGTTTATTCCTATTCATATACAGCAATTTGTTACGCTACCAAACACAGCATCTTCAGTGGGGTATGATAGTATGTGTTTATTGTATATAATAATTTTTTTAATATTAATCATTAAGTATTCTATGATGATCTCAAAAAAATGAATGCTAATACGTCTAATACGCGTATAGGTAGGAACTACATGAAATATTTACCCGAAACGTGAAAATATCGTAAAATATATTATACAAAGTATAAATTATAGGAAAAATATTCTAATCAGGATTTCGTATCGGTGGACGAGCGCAATAAAAACAAAGTTTGAAATCGATGGGACATTTCAATCTTATGATATATTATTATATGTATATAATATACACGAATACTGCGTGCCAACGAAATAATCTGAAATATACCCGTTGGTAAAAAAAAAAATTGTCTGAATTACAGTATTTTTTGAAAATGTTCTTACAATTGCGTGTACAGTGTGCCAGTACGCATGCTCTAGATATTTCCAAACGATTTATTGTATTATTTCATTCAACAGAATATATTATTTTAAACTACACATAGGTTACATATAAGTATATAGGTGATTTTTTGTTGAAGAATACTCACTATTTCAAAACCGTTTTTGGAAATATTGTTTGTACATACTATGAAGACAAAACAACTTTTAAAATTTTTTTTATTGTTATATAATATTTTAAGTATTTACTTTTTTTAATTACAATAAACATTTTTAATTTCATATTCCAATGTCAAATATTTTTCAGAGTATTTTGACGTATAAAAATCAAATTTCAAACAGATATTTAATTAGTTAAGTATTTAAAGTTTAGATGAGCGGAGTAGCATTAGTGTTACCTCCCAAAATGTTGATCCTCTACTCCGCTCATCAAAACTTTTTTTTATTATTACTCATAAGATGTTAATTTATAACACAGCATAAAATGTACGATAATCATTTATGTTGACTAATATTTACTTGTGAAAAAAGTTACACATTAACGACATTTTCAACGAGTAAAGGTAAATATATATGTCGAATATCAATAACTCGAATTTCAAGGAGAATAAAAATAAATTCGACTTAAGTATTTTTTGAGTTTGTATATCTTAAACACAACTTAAAAACACTTCAAGGGGCAAGAAAAAAAATTAGTATTCAAGGTTTTCGAGTTATCAAAGTTTGACTATATATTTTATTTTCATAAAATTAACTACTTGTTCAAAATTCGAATTTTATTCTTCTAAATATTCTACTTTTAAATATGAAATAAAAAAAGGAATGTTGTCTATTGAAAAAGTAAAAATCTTAAATATATAATTTTTTATTAATGTCGTTCTTTAATAAATTAAAACTATGTATTGCCCGTCAAGTTGGCACCGGCAAATTATGCTAGGTTAATGTATAAGGTATCAAAAATTTACTAGGAATTTTCTAGATTTTTCTAGGGCCCCTAAATTTTGCAAATCCATAAACAAACATTCCGGTGTCATCTTTGTGAACGCACCAGCACATTGTCCGATTCAAAAAAAAAAAAATAATGTCAATTTATTCAGACAAATTAGGCAGATATTGCTAGAATAGTTTTAGAATTTGCTAAGACCCCTGTCGCCTTTAGAGCAGGTTCCAAATTTGGCCTCAGCACCGGAAAATTGTCCGATTTACGCTGGATACGTTCTATTTGCTGGCTATACACCATAGAGTGAGGATTCCATGCCACGAAACCATACTCAAGAATGGACCTGACTAATGCACAGTGTAACGTCTTTAATGATCTTCACAGTTTAAATTCTCCAGCGATTTGCACGTTATATAGTCAATATGGGTTCTAGGACATAGGGAAGGAATGAAGATGAACCAAGATCACAAACATCACTATCAATAGAAGTAAGGAAGGTGTTCTTAATTGAATAGGAAAATAAACAAGGAGAACATAGTGAAGGACATAGATTTACATTTATCAATATTAAGAGTTGGCCCAATATTTTAATTAACCTGTAAAATTAACCCTGTATAACTATTTGTAGTATAAAATAATATATTCTGTTGAATCGAATAATACAATAAATCGTTTGGAAACATCTAGAGCATGCGTACTGGCACACTGTACATGCAATTGTAAGAACATTTACAAAAATACTGTAATTCAGACAATTTTTTTTTTACCAACGGGTGTATTTCAGATTATTTTGTTGGCACGCAGTATTCATGTATATTATATATATATATAATATATCATAAGATTGAAATGTCCTATCGATTTTAAACTTTGTTTTTATTACGTCCGATCGCTGATACGAAATCCGATTAGAATATTTTTCTTATAATTTATACTTTGTATAATATATTTTACGATATTTTGACGTTTCGGGTAAATATTTCATGTAGTTCCTATCTATACGCGTATTAAACGTATTAGCATTCATTTTTTTGAGACCTTCATAGAATACTTAATGATTAATATTAAAAAAATATATTATTTACAGTAAACACGTGTTATTACACTCAGCTGAAGATGTCGTGTACAGCAGCGTAACAAATTACTGTGTACGATATATAAATTTTTCATTAGATTAACATTGAGTCCCAAGCAATTCAAACTGTCGATGGTTATTACGCTTAAATATTTTACACGCGGACGAATTGGTTGTTAGGTTAAGTTTATAATATTATGTATCTGCGTTTGATTCCTATTCAAATACATATTTAATATAATAGTCGACTTTGAGATCATTGTTTGACTGTCATAATCGCCAAGTCCGCAATGAAATAATACTATTTTGAAATTATATTATCGTACAGTGAACGATTAATTTGTCGCGTGCATCGTGTATATTAATTAAACATACTTGTTGGGCTCGATGGTTATAATAATATATAATTAGGTAGACATAATACAGTTTAGTAGTAGATTTTATGATATCAATCCCAATATATAAGGCAATCGAACTTTTTAATTTTATCATTAACGTATTTGAGACCATTGAATAATAAGCATTTTTATATTATAACTAGGTACACTTTATTATTATCTATAATAACGGATATATGTAATAGTTATACTCCAAACAATAGATAATCAATAAACGTACAACTAACAAATATTATTTCGTATTAAAAATATTATAAATCAAATCCTAAACGAATATCATTTGTACACTAATAATAAAATAAAAACATAAAAATGTATGAAGGTGAAGACATTTGTACCTATATATAATGAGCATGCGACATATAAATAATATCATTTTTTTTCAACCAATGCATGTCAAAGTATTCAACCCCGATAATAAAATACATTAATTTCCCGAGGGTAGAATTTCAGGTATTTATATAAAAATAAGATGTTTAGGGGATGAAAAAATAGTACCTTTATAACTATCTCTTTCGTTTTTAATAATAATATAACGCCGCTGCCGGAAATTTAATATTTTTTGCACATATTACATATGGGAGGTACCTTCCACAAAAATACAAATCTCACAAAAGACATAGGATTTACGATGCATGTGAGGAATATTTCCCCCCCGGTAAGTAGTAAAAAACTAATTTTTCGCGAACACAAAACTGCCATTATCCATTGAACAAAGCCAAATGTCAAAATACACCGTACCGGTAAGATTAATTGAAGCGCGTGTATCTTTGTTGCCGGTATACATCAAACGGTAATTTTTAAGACCGTTCAAGAAATCCTAGTTGGTCATAACAATATGGCGACCTGCAGATGTATCTTTAGGTATAAAAAAGTATCTACGTTACAAAATAACGAAAAAATCTTTTGTTACTCCGTTTTCAAGACTAGGTATAATAATATAATTTATAGCCGGTTATAACGACATTTTTTTTAATCAATTACAAAGGCATACCTATATGGCTTTAACGATTTTATGTTAACAATATAATATTCTAGCATTGACATTCATGTAGTAATCAAACCATATAAAACAAAATTGTTTAAGATTTATTTGTTGTTCTCTAATAATTTATTTTAGCTTATAACACTACTGAATCTAGCACTATATAATATATTATATCTATTTATATATATATATATTTAATATTATACTAACGACACAACAACCGAAGAATTATAACCAACGATGATATACATAACAAGTGGCAATCAAAAATAATTTTCCAAAAGTATATCAGCTATTATTGTAATACTATTTTCCAGATAAATTTATCCAATACGTAATCAAATATTCGAAGTCAGGAATTTTATCGTTAAATTGGAATTTATTATGGAATCCCTCGTGTGCATTATGTAGTTATTTACTTTGTATATATCCATGATGTCGAGCATAAAGGTGCTAAAAACGATTGTAGAAATTGATAAAAATAAAATAATTACGCGAATAACTTCATATGGGTACTTAAATTAAACGAAAACGGCATGAAATCAATTCTAAAATTTTACAGCGGGACGGTGCACGAGCTATGCGCCCGATACAGCATAGCAGTGTGCACTCGTATCATTAGGACTGACGTTCAAAACATATACTTAACAGTTTTATGAATACTTAGGCTTTGTGTAATTTACGACTTTGGCGGGCCGTCATTGTCCAGGACCAATAAAAAAACGGAATAGATTACCTCGTGTAAAAGAGCGTGTTGGGGGGGGGGGGAAGTCGATATTGTTCGCATCTGACCGGAGTTTTTAATATTTCAAACTTATCCGGACAAACGGGTTTCCCATTGGGCGTATATCGATTAATTTATCGCCTCGTGAAAGAGAAAAACACAATATTCTTATAAGGCGAATCTATATTATTATTATAAATATATTACGATATAATAGAGGCATACACACGATTTTAATATTAGGCATACTTGATGACGCTGTATATAACAATGTATAACGATTTTATGGTGTAAATAGTGTTTTCACATGCATCAAATCAAATGGTTCATAGCTGCTGCATAATATAGACCCGTGATCATTATAATATTGCATAATGAACATTGTTAATTGTTGCAGAACATCAGCGAAAATGTACTGTCACTGTTATAAAAATCTGCCAAAACCAATTTAGGATGTTTCGCAATGAAAAGGGACATTTCAAAATGTTGACTTTTTATTTGTTTTTATATCGATAATCACATCACAGTTGTTCACATGCTGCGTGCAAAGTTGAGAATTTGAAATGGCGTTGGGGCCTCCGTGCAACATTCAGAAGTGTTTAATGATTTCTGGGTATTTCGTTTTTAAACAAACCCGAGGACATGTTTTAATTAAATACCAAAAAACCGGTTAGTTTGAAATATTCCACGGCTTATAAGAGATGTTTTCCACTAGGGTTGTGAATATGGTGATTCATAAATATTTTCAAAAACGAAACCGCAAAAAATAGTTACCCGCCGTAAACTTCTCGCGGGAGTGGTATACATACAGGCGTGCAACCCACAACTATATATAGATTTGTATGGATGGTGGGAGATAGTCTATAAAGTCTCGCGCGTTATACCTCGTTTAGATGATATTTATCTAATCTCGTAGTTATTTAAATAATAAATAAAACACAATACGCTTAAGTACTCAAATTTTAATTTTGATATCTGTTAAAAACAATTTACAGAATGTTTTTAATTAGTAAGAAGTGTTTTAGATATTTGAAAAATATTATTATATTCGAATAAGTTTGCACGTTCAAACTCTGAAGAGTGAAAAGTTCACCTGTTGCCTATCTTAGAGGTGTTTCATCGAAAACAATTATATATAATAGATATTTATATTATGATTGTATTATATATTTAAATACATTTATAACTTTATATAGCAGATTTTTGGAGAGTTTGATGTCTTACAGTTACAATTTTAAGGGTACGCGCACAGTTGACGAAAATAATAACTTTTAAAGATAGTTATTAATTAAAACTGAATTAATTACGAATCGAATTTTCTCAAAATTATGAGGGCATGCCACCTCTCCGCCTGTATAGTCAGTTGCCCATTCAGAAAATTCGGAACTCCCAACTTGTTTTGATATCATTGTATATAATATAGTAACTGGCGCAATATTGACGCTGTATATATTATACTGCAGTGTAACATGCGAGGAAATTTCTTTTCGTCAGTGTGAGACGATCAAATTACTGTTTGGTAGCCGCATGGGAATATTGTATATATACGATATGTGTACGGGTATACATATACTTACTTAAAGCTTCCGAGTAAAAGCTATTCCGGTAGATGGCCTTGGTGAATCGTTTATTTACGCTCTTGCGAGAAATCGACTCTATTCTTCTGGACCACGTGAGCAAAAACGAAAAATACATGTTTGTATATGGGATAGGTAAAGCCGTTCAATCTTATATATATATATATGAGTAGCACTGCAAAGGGTCTCGTTATGCTCACACAAGCATACATATATGGATATATATAACTATAGGTATCATCAGAGACATGCAGTGTTTGCAATTTCGTTAAAGGTCGGCAATACTATTTTCCACCCTCTCGTTTTATCTACTGCACAGAGCACACACCGTTCATTGACGACAATTTACTTTCATGAGTCCGATTACTGTTCCTGGGGGAAATTCTGAATTATTTCGTATACGCGATGTTTCTTCGTATCAACTATATATATATGTATGTATGTATTGTATTAAATATATATATATATATATATATATATATACATGTATTGTAAACCGTCATTTGATGCCGTGCGAACACAAACACACACACACACACATATAATTATATATATATATATATAGGTACGGTAGAAACAGCTGTCGAAAGATACATTACACGTGTAACATTTTATATATTGTATACATATAAGTCCCCGCGCATCAGTATATGTTATACCTTTACACAGTTTTTTTTTGTATTTAAAATTTTTGAATGAAAAATTTTTGTAAAAATATCAATAATTCACGATAAGACGCTATTAATTTGATTAAGTAATCATAATAACGACGCATAGTTATTTCATCAACAATTTCGAGCATAAGCACAACTATTTTATTTATTTTGGTGAGTTTTGAAGTGACTGTAGAATTTTAACTTCTGATAATAAACTACTCTGTGTATACTTATAACTTATAAATATTCGATGTGTATTCCTTTCAAGAATAAGTATATAAGTACAAATGGTGTGCAGTGTACATTTATCATAATATTGTTGTAGTCTAAACGATTTCATTTTACTATAATATAGTATCTGAGTGGCTACGTTAGTACTCAAACTGATAGGTCGGAATAAATCTAAACCGGTTAAAATCGACTACGATAATCGATAACGATAATAATATAATTATAGGTACTGCATTTTCGGGATCGCGGTACCAGTTACACAATATACTATACCTATAGTGCAATATGCGTGATCGCGCCTATTTTTTTTGTACACGTTTTTAATGGGTTATATATTTTATGTACTACAGCAGTGCACCTGCAGCATTACATTATATAGTCAGAATAAATTGTTATAATTTACATTATGTCATAAAATATTATTGCGACGGTATATCGGTGAGGGCCGCATTTCGGCGATACGGACCACATACACGCGCCTCGGCCAGCGAGGGGTCTGCAGCGGATAATGCGTGCGTTTGGATATGTATACATATCAGAATTCGATGCGTGGGTCGGTGTATGATGGGAAATACGAAAATGGTTCGCTGGTGACGGGTGTGTGGAGGAGGGGCGAAAAATAAAATCGGGGTCCCGGCGACAATCGGCTGCAAACGGATTACGCGTATATATACTACACACGACCCAGCGGGCTGCCGCCGGATAAGTACACATGTATAATAAATAATACCACACACACACACACACACACATATATATATATATATATATATATATATATATATATACATAGTCGGTTTTCCGTCCGCAAACGCCGCTGCCGCCGGCCGACTCGTCTTTTCACACAGTATGCAACTATAGCAGTATAACGACGATCACTCGGCGTTATATTTATAGATGTGTGCGTGGGCGTGCGTGCAGTGTGCGTGGATTTACACAATGGAAGTTTTGGCGAAAAAATTCGATAGCGCACAATAATATATATATATATATAAGACGATACCATATAATAAATCGTCGATTTTATACAGATATCGCGAAGCTCCGCAGCTGTGTCACAGGGGATTCACTTTTTTCTTTTCATTTTTTATTTTAAAGATATTTCCGCGTGACATATATATATATATTTATGAGTGCGTATTATCACAACGATACTTGCGCACATCCCTGAAGCAAAACCGATATCCCGCAGACAAATTCTTGGCATGACGACATCTATATATACCGCCACAGTGTTAAATTTATTCGCACCACAACGGTACGCACAATGAGCAACCCTACTACCCCACCACTTGCTGTACATGTGTTGTTACTAGACAATAAAATATAAGGGATGTCTACGAATCGTTCTATATATTTTAGCTTATCATTGTTTTACTATTTATCAGAACCGTTTATTTTGTTGTTAGCTTTGCAATTGTTTTAATACCAACTGGTAATTGACGATATAATAACCATATAACTAATATAAGTATACATTATTATTTTTTCGGTTCGTCAAAACAGAATCACTCCGATCGAAAGTCTGGAATTCAATACTTGGTATACAAGTCAGCAGAAAACATCTAACCTTTTTTATTCGACCAAATACGTGAATTATTGGCTCGTGAAAAATAAAATAATAATTTTATCACGACGAATATAATATATATTTGTAATAATATAAAGTATATAAAGTACGACAGTCTCATATAGTGTTGTACTTCGGTTAAAATGTCTTTGTAATTGTTTGTGGCACAGATGACTATTGATTACATTATGTAATATGACTGATGTGTAGCTGATGATAATTATTGCGTATAAATGAGATGAAAAATTATGTATTTAACGATTTTTGAATATTTTTGATCTTCGAACACATTTGCAAATAATATAACGGTCGGTATCGGACACATTATATATTATATAGCCTTTGACGCGGTTGTCGCCGAGCTATAAATTATACGTTAAAACATTTTTATGCGGATTTCAATTTTTAGTAATGGAACCGAACGTTTTTGGACGATATATTATAATAACTAATAGCCAACTTTATCCATGGAGTGTATCAGATGGGATCTATGTATTAACCATCATACGTATGCAACATATTTCCGACGACCACGATTTACTAAAACTTTATGGTAATATTTTAAAAATTCTATGATTATTAGAAGCTTTACAGAATTATATATATTATTATAATATTCGTATTTATGTAATGTATCCGTTGACAAACGCGAGTTTGTGTTGTAAACGTGCACGAGTGCCTATACTATCCTAAATAAACACTCTCGCCCCTATCTCGTTATTATGACGCGAAGGGGCGAGTCAACAGGAAAAGCCGCTTTTTTAAAAAATAATATTATATTACCACTGGCCACTGGCATCGCATCGTTCAGTTAACGAATTCGTGTTACAAATGATTACTCGTTTCTTTAAATTGGCTTGAATAAATTGTACCTATAGAACCATTACTAAAATGTAAACCTATTTTCCCCATGTGGTGGACGATAATTATTATTTCCAAACCGCTCGTCATAAACGACGGAACAGTATAGAATATACAGTAAAGTCTCGATTATACGTCACCACCGTCATAATTGTATCGTGTGCTATTAAGAAAAATAAAAAAACGTATTTATGAAAAAAGTCCGGAATTCATATAAACAAACTCAAATTACTCATATTTTCAAATAATTATATTTAATCATCAAATTCATTAATAGGTATCTATATTAAAATTAATATAAAATAATTATAACTACAAAAATTAATTGTTTATTTTATCCGTCATTATTTTAGTCTCGTTGCAGACGGTTAATCGAGGTTTTACTGTACTAATATAGTGTAATTTACTATCGACAAGACATTTTATGTTATAATTTATAAACAATGTTAATTTTGTATTCAAATTGTGTAATTTAATTTTAAAATTAAATTTACAAATTGCATTAAAAAATGTTGTTCGTATTAGAATTATATCATTTTCAACGTTTCACGTTACAGTTTTTGTTCTACGCCGTAGTAGATATTATAAACAATAAGCATATGCTTATTGTTTACATAATAGCTATTAAAGCACGTGACATCTGTTTAATATTATTGCCGACTATGATTAAGGATAGGTTTGTGCATACTTGTGCGTACTTGTTATAGAGTATTCGGTTTCGAAAAACTGTGATGTTTCGACGACTCGCCATCGTAGATGTGGACTAAGATTATAATCATTAACTATCGTTTTTTTGTAGTGAACAAATATCCAAATTCGATTTACAGTCTTGTACTCTTGCAACAGATATTTTACTCTGCTATGATCTATGTCGAGGTAAAAATTAAAATAGTAAATATACATTCTATCTGAACATTGTCGTACATCGAACTCTCTATAAGACATACTCGTATAGTTCAACGATTCCAATTAAATTACGCGCAATAACACGAGTCGTTGGATTATGGTAAATAAATATATTTTAAGTGTCTACTTACTCAAATACTTTTTTTCTCGCATTAATAATTGCTGATTAGGTAGACGCAGTGTTATTTTTTGAAATAAAAGTCTAAATTGATAATATTGTTATAAAATGTTAATTCGTACGATTAGTTGAATTATATTTTTAATTCGCATTTAAATATTTTATATTGATACGAACTGTGTGAAATGGGAATTGTTACCTATGCTATTGTACTAGTTGTGTTTAAACAATATTAAATTAATACATAGTTAAAAATGTAAATTATCAGTCCGAACCACCGACGACATTATCGCTGCAATAGCATATCTGTGCATAATAATTAGTACCCACCGATTTGTAAGTCACAGTCGATGTAAGCTAGAGATTTTTCCGTATATTAAAACGCCCTTATTTTTTTGCACAGTTTTGCCTTATACGTATTTGACAAAATAAAACTATTAGTTAACTATTGGTTAATTATATAATCAACTATAGTAATTCTTTAAAATATCGATAAGATTGGAAAATGTGAATAAAGTTCCATAAATTAATTCTTATAATTTATCATAATTGATACTTATATTTAGATATTTACTTATATTTTGAATTAATCGATAACATATTAATCCCGAGTGCAGCCATCATAATTTTTAAATAGATCTGAAAAATGATTCTGGTATACTAAATATTGATCTTAGAGCTAACATAATATTTTAAACTGTAAAAAATAGGTACATTTTTTTCGCGACAGTTGTTTATTCGTGCGTATTATATTATACTTATATACCTATTACTACAACAGCATTAAAAACTTTAATAATTTATTTGTATGTACAGTAGTACCATATTAGTATCTAGGTATATATAATATTATAATAAGTAAATTTCATTAGAATATTTTTTACTGTATGCTCGCTCATATCATTCGGTATACTTAATGCCTATATTATAATATAGGCTTTCGAATGGTGAGCACAATAACGCTTAAAGAAAGTCGCTCGCCTTACACTCAATCACCGACCTTCGCCTCGAAGAACAATACTAAATATATCTATAATATATTATATAAATACGTGCGCGTACCAGTCGTTTCTATCACGGGTTATCCTACACCCATATGAATAATATAATATATATTATAAAAAATATGTGTACACCAGAGGTTTTTTTTCTTCCGTCGAAGCATCGTGTGACACGTTTTTTTTTCCACTGCAATACGATGTGACCAGAAAACACATTTGGAAACGGCCACGAGTATATGTTATATATTAGGTATACTTATATATGTGAGTATGTGTGTGTGTGTTTATGCGCTCTTATACATTTGGTGTATAGTCTATATAGGTTTTTCTCTCAAAAAACAGCCGTTACCCACACGAGCGGCACTGGCGACGGCCGCACGGATATAAATTCACGTTGACAGGATTACTGTTTTAAGGTTATTAAAAAAAAAAAAAAAAACAAAAAATCTGATTGCCCACTGCAGCAGAGAGCGTGCAGTGCGGTCGAAATTGATTTTTTGACTTTTCGGACCGGCGAACACTGTTTACATTTCGTGCGCCATATTATATACGTTTATTATTATATGCGTAAGTGTCGTGTTACTTGACAATTTATTGTAGGTACACGTCCAGCGCGCAGTATCGGCCTCCATAATAATGTACCTATACGTATATAATATATATGCACATTTTTATTTGCCTACGTAAAAACTGTGTTTTTTTGTTTCACTCTCTCGGAAACTAAAACAAATATATAAAAAAAAACTAAATAAATATACATTAGAGACATATTATTATTTCGAGTGTAGGTATATTAATATTGTTATTATTATTATTCAGCGCGTTTACGATGGTTTTATTTTCGGTATTATACAATATTTGAAAATTGTATATCGAAACGAAATTTGAAACTTAAAATACAACAATAACGATAATAATAATAATAAATGTTTTTTATTTAATAAAAATATAATCTCGTAATCGATTGCTATTTGTAATAATATATACATCATCTTCATATGATATGCTCAATGCTCACCGTTTAAATGCGATATAAAAATAGGTTCGAGCATATTGTTATTATTACTAAGATGTTTTGATCATATATTATGTATGGGTAGTTATATAATTTATATAATATTATGTATTCAATATTTATATATATATAGGTACTGACACTTTATGTCACTATACATTTTCGTGTCGCATGAATCTTCGCAAATCGTAAAACCTTTTAACGATGACAAATTGCAAATACATGTGCAATGTTTATCATTTATATAAGCATTTGCCATCAGGTTAAAGTATAGTAAGTACTAAGTACTGAGGGTTAATGAAGTATGCTCAACTATAAAATAACTACAGTTATATTAATTAAAATAAAAACTATAAAATAATTTTCTGTTTGCATCTTTAAAAGGTACGCATTACGTACTGCAGTTGGTATTCAATATGATATTCCATATATAATATTATAACCTTTAAAAATATCACCGTATAGTCAAATCATTGGAAAAATAAAAACTGTTGATATGTTCGAAAATTGAGTATTTTTATATTATACATATGAATAATGTTTCTACGATGTATATCAATAAACTACGCACCATACGCATCACTGTTATAATTTTTGATAGATTTTGTAATCTGCGAATGACTTGAAATAAGGAACAACGTGTAAAATGTTTTGATGCGAATAAATTAAATACACAAGTCATTAAATAACTATAAATATAAATAAATATAGATTCAGGATTACAGGAGAGTAGAAACAAATTTAGTTTCCCGTGCATTCTACATAGGTAAACGTGTATTGTACTTTTTGAGTGTATAACTTTTTTTTATTTTGACGACTATGTAAAGTCAGAAAACTTCTAAACTTGAAAACAATTTTTCAGGTAACGTCGTACGATAAAAAAAAAAACTCAATTTTGAAGAAAAAAAAATGTTATGCACCGTTCCTTTTAGTCGAGATACAATATTAATAATGTTATATACGTCCCCTCGGACCTCTTGATCAACAAAAATATTAACACGGACGCGGTGATATAGCGTTGAGACTTTGGGCATATAATATAACCTAACCGCAGCTCACGATCCTGAGATATACCGCGCGAACGGCGACCGCGTTAACTACTCTTGCCTTATCGCCGGGTCCTTCTATTTCCTCCCCCCCCCCCCATCAAAACAAAACCATCCAGGCCAAGATTTGTGGTAAGCTGGCAGTGGCAGAGTACAAAATTATACATAATACGCGTACACTTATCTATCGTAGTGTGCCGTATTGCACAATAGTTATGTGCAGGTACCAATTAAAATAGCCTATACATTATTCAGCATTATATATATAACGCGTAGTTAATAATCTAATAAACCGCAACGTTTCGTATCCGCGGTTGTGGTTTGTCGCGAGCGTCCGTTTAAAATCCGTCTCTCATAATATATAATATGCGTGTACATATATATCAGGCTTACGGCTGGTTTAATTTATTAAAACTTTCCACGGGAAAATGTGCAGCGCACGGCGCGGCAGTATTTCCCGGGGGATGAATTCACGGGGCTCACGTCGACGTGGGCGGGCAGTGAGACAGAGACAGAGAAATAGAGAAAGAGAGAGAGAGAAATAAGCAGAGAGACAGAGAAACAAGGAGACCGCGGCGAGTGTATAGCGAGCGGAAAAAGAACGCAGATGGTCCACCGGTCGACCCGCGCGGAGTATGCGGCGGGTTGGGTTTTAACGCTGATGTGCGGTCTCTAACTCGTATCTCTCGCGAACGCCCGGCCAATGGATTTTCCCCCAAGAGCTCTCGTCGAAAATTGAACAAAGTTTGCGCCTCCTCCCTCGCCCATCCGCTGTTTGTGCCACTCACGCCGCCGCTCACGAGTCGCGGTCCCTATCCTTCCCATCGCCATCGCCACCGCCACCGCCACCGCCACCGTCACCGCCACCGTCATCGCCGCCGCTACCACTACTATACCGACGCCGGTCGTTCTCTGACCTCTATCGCCCCCCGGGCTCAGACGTTGTATATGTGTGCAGGACCGGTGATGCTGTGCTGTATACACGCGCAGTTCTCATCATGGTTATTATTATTACACCACTGCGGCGCACTACTATTTGCTACGTTTAATAATGAAAATTGCTTTTTGTATACGTTGCGTGCCTTAAGTATAATGTATAAATGGAAATGGTTTTCCTCGCGTCGACGATGCAACGGAACGCACGTGTATATATTTACGCCGAATGAAGTCGGGAGCTACTGTATTATCATTTACATCACTTAGTTTTAAACCAAATATTCTGAAAATCTAATTTTTTTCAAAATTAAGTTGTAGCGAATTTAACACAATATTATATACAATGTCATTGTACAAAAATATTACTATAATAATATAGTATTATAGGTACTCTCGTATATACGAGAAAAAACACGTTTTCTATTATCCACTATTTTATTAAATTATGTAAAGGTATATAAAAATTCGTTTACATATATATCAAAAACACAATAACTCAATAATTTTAGATTATTTGGCATTACAACCCGATTATAATAATATAATGCATGACGCGCAAAACACTGCTCACACAGACATTGTTTATCACCAAGATTTGTCCTAGAGAGTTTCATTAACATCCATAGAATTTATTGTTTTATTATATCTATATAAAATAAGTTTAAATAAAATTAAATATGTGTCCTGTATAAGGTTTAGTAATTTATATATACATATAGTTATATATAAATAACTATGTAAATAGGCAGCTGTATAATTTTGAGTAAAAATAATGCATGTGTGCGAACATACTATATTTTCGACTTATACATTTCCAATTAAGATAATAGAGTCGAGGATTTTCAACTATAGGTCATATTTTACCTATTATACTCTAATACGTTACGACGTACCTATCAATTACAAATACTAATGTTATTATATTTTATAGTTACAAATTCGAATTTTTAAAATTTATACATCGCTCTTTATATATGAAACAAAGTCATTCGAACTTAATGAATTTATATATTATTATCTACAGCAGCGTTTCTCAACCTTTTTGATTTCGTAGCACACTAATCCTAACCTATATTTAGCAATAACACACTTGACACTGAATAATTTTTTTATTTTTAATATTAGATTTTTATTATATTACTACTAAAGGATCAGTAAATTAAAAGTGAATAAGTTAAAATATTATGTTTATGAAAATTAAAGAAACTCATGTAAAATCATATTTTAATTTATTACAAATATTACATTAGCTATATTAATTTGCTTAGTTAAATCAAACGCGACACACCGGTTGGGAAATGCTGAACTACAGCAATCATTCAAATAAATTGTAAAATTTGAAATGGTATTATTATTACCCACTTTCTTGGCAAAAAACCAGTAACACGTAATGGATTACGGTTAAATGGTTTATTCCAAATATATCTCGACTTATCGCCCAATTATCCTGTATGCACCTAGGGCCTAAGCACTAATATACATATATAGTATCTACTAACAAAAAAATATTAAAACGCTATTAAGCAGTGTACACATTTCGTTCTCTTTTTCATACCACTTATTATTATATAAATATCTGCAATGCATATAATATTTGTTAAAAAAATATTTTATTAGATATATAATATATGTATACTATGAAATAGGTATGTACCATGTGCGTGTACTATTGTAACGGTAATAATATTATTCAAATCGGACTTGCACACGCGCAGATCTTCGAATGTGCGTTTTGTATAATACCTGTATATATATGACGATATATACGGACGGTTTGTAATTTATTTTTCTATTAAGCGCGCGCGTACAATAGCCGACCTAAATTCGAATCGGTACACAAAACTCCAGGATCAAAAAGGGGTTAGACGAGGGGGGGGGGCGATGACCACAAAGGACGATTATAATAGTGCCGTGCATGACAACAATAGTCTGATTATTATATATTTCTTTGAACGTGTGCGTGTGCGTGAGTGTATATATATATTATATACCGCGGCGAGTATAGGATTATCATCGGTGTCTGCATATACGGGGCGGGACTCCGATTCATATAGCGGCCATTATTATTGCCGCCGCCGCAGCAGAGGTCCGTGTTTATAAATAATATATATCTTGAATTTTTTTTTCTCCATATTAAATATTTTCATCCAGAGTGTTACGGTGATATATCTGTCGAACGGCGTAATAAAAATATTATAAGTTATTGTTTTTTTACAAAACTAGTATTATATGTTATATATATATATATATATATATATATATATAATATTATATTATAATAGTAGTTTGTTCAAACGTTTACATAAAATATATTCACAGTAGGTATGCGCGTAGGTATATATATGTATTATATGGACGATGTAAAATTATGTTTTCGAATATATTAGGTATATATTTTAGTTTTGACTCGTTATACCGCCGCGATCGCTACTACGGTTGAATAATAAAATAATAATAATATTTGATATACTTAAAAACGGCGTGCCATACAGAAAAATATAATATTTTGTATAGAAGATATTTTTTCCTATATATTAGATATAGGTATTTGAATGTCGTTACAATGTATAGGTATGCAATATGCATTATAATAAGCGACGCGAATTCGAATATAGTTTATAATAAATTTAAATTCATATAAAAAATGCATGATATGCGTACATCATGTTTTGTAAAAAAAATACTTGAAGAACATATAATGTCCCGGGATCTGGACAACGTATACCTATAATATTATGTATATATATTGGTACCAACCCAATTGAGTGTTATATATATCCTTACATTTATAAAAATATCCAAGTTCCCACATAAAAATTGAAGATAAATAATTTATACAAATAAACACGCGCGCCAGTTATAGGTAAATAAAAATGAGAATATTATAATATTGATATTATATATTGCAGCGATCAAACTGTTACGCATGCAGATTCAGTCGTTTTCTGTGTGAGGGTTTTAGATGACTTACGACTTAATAAAAAATAAATATTTTTTCTTCACACTCGCCGTGGTGTGTCGAAACTCAAACGGTGTCTGAAGAAAAAAAAATCCATGTATAAAATGCACGTCCGGTCGGAACTATGTGCGTATATTATCAATCGTCCTACGCTGCAGTTAACCAGTTAACCTAATACGAAATATCATTGAAATATACTTATAGATTTGTAAAATAATAGAAGAAAAAAAACTTCATATTAAAACGTCGTAAATTACGTTTGCATATACTTGAGTAATATAATTAATCCTTTGTCAATAACAATAATTATTTGTTTATACTATATTGTGTACATGCCGAACAGCTACCTATATATTAAAATATTTAGGTACACGGGATGATTTCGAAACAAAAAAAGCTATTAATGCCTAAGGGTTTGTTTGTGTTTTGGATATATGTACATATATTAAATACTACGTGATGACTACTGTTGTAGCACGAGTGTAAACATTAAAGCATTGCGTGCTGTTTATGGTATAATAATATTATCTATTGTCTATAACCGAAAACGATTAGATCGCCAGGTCGTTTACGCTGTGAGATTGCATTGTATGTTTGTGTCACTATGACGAACCGTGCATATTATTAATGATTCATTTTCAGTATATAAAATAATAGAATGATATTTATAATAATACGTTTAATTGTTTGTTAATTTGTGATGTAATCGATTTTTTTTTTTTTTTGTACAATTAAAAACGGGTTCGGTACAATGTTTTTTTTTTACATTTTTTATGTATAAATATTATATATACTGCAATGAACCTGTTAGGACTTTTTAAATTTTTATGTGCATAACAACGATCGAGTTTGGCTAAAACGATATTGTCCACCTCAGCGATTGCGCCTGTAAAATATATTTATGTGATTTCAGGAACTCGACCGCACCAGAATGAGGAAAAATATATCATGAATTGTTGTGAACGCGAACGTGAACGCGACCGTTGTACGACGGATACCACTGCAGCGATGACACGGCGACGGAAACCACCGCGTTATCAAAACACAATAACAATAATAATAATTATTATTATTATTGTTATTGCGACTGATTTGCTGCAAGTCGGTGGCGGCGTCTTTCCCAGTACAATATAATAGTATTATGTAGCCGTGCACAATGAGCAATAAAAATTAATATCACCGGTTCAAAACGGCTCTGTTAAAATGTCCCGTTTACGACGGCGTTATCAGTGTTTAAACGGTTGTTATTATACGAGCCATTTTGTACCACACATACACATAACATAATAATATATTATTACACATATACATATCACCACCGCGTATATAATAGCTAGTGTGTGTGTTTTTATTTCTGGACTTTATTATTTTCTTTACAGTGTACCGTTTAAGATTATTACTATTTTTTTTTTTTTTTTATATTTTTATTATTGGTTGTATACAATTATTATTATTATTATTATTATTATTATTATTATATTTACTACGAGCATAAATCCCGCGTACAATGATTTCAATACGACTAATTTTTTATATATTTTTTATTGTATTTTAAACGGACAGGTTTATCGGTTTACTGCGTTTTTATTTTTATGTCTGTGTACATAATATGCGTATTAAAATAGTATAATAATACTATGTACACGACGAGAAACAACACAAACATACTCGCACATCAAAATATGACCAACATAATATTAAAATATAATATATGCGACAATATTTATACGACTATAACGATTTAAATTGGATCAGATTTTACTATAAAATATCTTGTCGAACTAAATTCTGCTGTTGAATAGTTACGTCCGCCGTAAAGTGTCTTAGGCTTAGATATACGCTTTAGGTATAGATAACAACTAGGTACTTGTATAATTTGTGATTACCGAAAATTACATGTCTGACCTTTTTTCTTGTGAACATATTACAGTCGACTCTCGACAAATCGAACCTTGACAATTCGAATTTTTTTATTGCTCCTTGAAGTGTTTTTAAGTTGTGTTTAAGGTATATAACACGAAAAATGCGTAAGCCGAATTTATTTTTATACCTCTTGAGATTCGAGTTATCAAAACTCGACTGTATTAATTATTTATATTTATCATTTTTAAACGGTTTTTTTTGTTCAATTAATTTTCATCGTTTCTTTTATTGCTCATAAATATGTTTTTATATTCATAATTTTATTTTTATTGTTCATGCATGGCTACTATTCACAAAATATTAATTATAGATATATTTTTATTACCTCAGTATTTTTAATATAAATTAAAATCATCATATACAATGCTAATTATCATTTGTCTATAAAAAAAACATAATTAAATATAAATTGTTACACTCATATTAATTAATCAATTCAAGCACCATATTTGTACATATATTCTTAATATTTTATCCAATAGGCTATATTATATAAGATAGTAAAACTATTATTTTATATTATACGTGATTTGTAATTGTTAATATATTAGTGTGCAGAAATAACAAAACGTTTTATATTGTATAATTAAATACCATAATATAATACGTAATAATTATAATAATGCAGAAATATTAAATACACTATATATGTACAACACGTATATTATATGCCATAAAAATGTAAATCTACATTTCATATAAATTGTTCAATAATTTGCTGATCGAAATATATATACACTAAAACATGTACCTAACAGGATTAGGTAAAGAAGTATTTTTTTTTTAATTTGATTCGCTGGAAGTTTCCCGCCAGATGACATGTGTATAAATATTATAATATATTTCTAGTCCATTTGAATATTGCAGTAAAAATAATAAACAGTAAATTCTAAAATTCTTATAATTTATATTAATACATGTCCATTGCCCGTGTATTTAAATGTTATTTATTAATCAGTCGTTGATATTATATTATTGCTATAGAAAATATATGAATCGTATTTAAAAATAATGAAATCACTAAGATAATATTGTGTTACTTAAAATTTATGATCACTTGTATTTGTCATTTATGACAGACGCTTATCCTGACGTTAAATTTCATAAAAGCAGGTACCTATATAAAACTACTTCACTATGCATAATAATATCATCCTATATTTATAACTTATACGGATTTTATACTTTCGTATTTAGAATAAAATATGGTAAAGGTAAACCGAAGAAAAATCCAGACGCGTTTTTCGAATAATTAGAATTAAACTTCAAAAACTTTGAATAAGTAAAGGTAAACGTGCAGGAGTCTTAAAATCGAAAATAAAATATTTTACAGTTTTTGTAAAATGTATATTCTTATCAGACATTTTACTTTTTATAAGTTGGTTTACAGTCATCATAAAAAACTTGTGTTTTAACAAAATGTCTCGCTAGTCACTTATATAAGAAATAAAATGAACAAAATCGTTTACCATAGTAGGTACATATTATTATTAGGCTTATACTGCAATGCATATTTCAATGGTACCATTCTTAAACTTTTAATTAAATTCGATGTCGACGCAGTTAGAAAGTATTTGTGTTTATACTTCAGCTGTCACACAATGAGTATCTGTATAATAATATAATTTGTTTTTTTTTCAAAAATTTTTCCAATCCAATTTAAAATCGATAAAACGATTGTCGACAATTTTATATTGTACAAGCTATAATTATATGTTATATTATGTGCGTACAATTCAGTATGTGAAAATATTTAATTTGACTTTTGTCAGCCATAATATCATATAATGTTTAAAGAATTATTTAGCTTCATGTGCGGGACCATTCATCTCGTCATATTACATTATTCGTTATTGTACTATATTATTTGTATTATGAATTATGAATAAAATATAATATCCGGTTGAAATTACCCGCTGAACTACAGTGATTCACATAAACTGTAGGTTTCAGCTTCAGTGTGGGAATTGATTCTGTGAAAAAAAATTATATGTGCATAGTATAAGTATAAGTCATTATATATTATAAATATAATGACTAATAATCAGAGTATAATTATAAAAAATTTGCGAATAAATGTAATAAATGCTGTTTTGACTAGTAGGTAATTTATTTACTAGACATAAATTATAATAGAGATATAATCTAGCTGTTATTTCGCGCGTATTGGTTGTATAAAAATATTTGATTACCACACTAAATTTGAATATACGACAAAAACACTGTAAGATATTGAATGTTGGATATCTACACAAATTCCGGGCACTACAGGAATTATACCGAAAATAAGCGGAACCCAATGCAAATATTGGAAACAAAATCTCATATATAGGAAATCATATTTAAATATTTTAGAAACTCAAACAAATATTTCAATATATAAGTAATATCCCTATAGCATTTTTCAATTTTAATGGCTTTGACCGTTTTGGTTTATTATTTTTTTTCGATTCATGTATGTATATATGGGTAAATTATATTAGAACTGGTTGAAATCGGTATAATTTAATATCGAAACAATAATTTTTAATTTTGAAATACCCGCGGAACCAAAATTTCTATTTTTTTCTATGAACCATACAAAAATCGGAATTGAAATTAGTGTTTTTCGAAGATCCAAACCGAAGTTCCAGTCAAAGGTGGATACAAAAGTATGGTTAACTCAATTGTTTGAAGCCAATCTTATTTTGTCCCCTCCCCGTTAATGGCATCTGTATCTGCCATAGTTCTAGTTCCTTACATTCTATAAGCGTTCGTTTTTTCGATTAATGACGATTATGCTTTAGCATGTATATCTTAACGAACTATTTTGCGATTTACTATAATATGTCATCGTAGTGTTAATATAATATAAGATTATATAAGATACCACTTCATCAAATCCCCGAACAAAAGTCCGGTGAAAAAAAGTTTGGTAAAAATATTCCGATGAAAAAAGGTCCGAGAATAAAAGTTATATATGAATGATGACAAATTTAGTCATTTTTATTCTATGATTGATGGTCTGGCATTCCTTCCTCTTGAACGGGTTAACGCGAGAATGGAGTTTTTAAAACAAACAAATATCCCTGAAACGAATGAATTATTAAATTACTTCGACATCACATATATAAATGGTTCGTATAAGAGACTTGGTGCTGGTATAAATTTAAAATTAAGAAAAACTAAACCCTTACTTCACCAAAAACGTGTAATGTCTTTGAAACCATTTTTAATAATGAGCACAGAACTAACAATATATGTGAATCGTGGAACAATAGCTTCACACACTTGGTAGGACATAGTCATTCAACAATATGGGTGCTAATTCGAAAAATTAAACTCGAAGCTGGACCCGATAGGTTAATGACTGCACTAAGTAGTATGGGACAAAAAATAAAAAATCGAAAACCATTGAAAAAATACGAGGCTCTAAACGTTATACGAACGCATTAAAAACTTTTTAGGTGTTGAAGAGTTTTTAACTCAAGTTGGGCACGACCAAGGTTATAGGCTAAAGATATATTTTTTATTTAATGGAGTAAAGTAATATTTGGTGTGTAATGTAATGATTTATGTAATTTTTTAAAATGTTTATTGTATTTTTACTGTGCACTTGGCATGTACCTAATATAAATATACATTTTTACCGGACTTTTTAGTAGAATACCCACTTTATAAGCGGACTTTTGCAGCGTGTGCTCAATACGTTGGTAGTCCCCAAGTTAATTAGATATGTATATCGATTAGAACGGGTTAACGACCATATTATATATTGTGTAGTGTGAAGGCCTATTTTAATGCATTTATTGGTATATTAACACAAGTATTATGAAGACACTCATCGCGTTCTAATGCAACATTTTTATGTATTGCAGACGTGTTTATGGACTATATATGAAGGTCGTTGTGTGCTGTGAGGAGTAGATACACACTTACTACAACTATGTGTATATATACCATACGTATAACGATGATCACCCCACCAGAGAAAAACGAAACGAGTATTTTCGTATACGTCTCCTAGATTAATTTTAGACAACCCTGTGCAGGGTTCGGTGAGATGTGTGGTCCGAGCAATAAAAATAAATAAAAAAGAAAATAAGAGCAGCGAGACAGAAAAAAGTCGGTTGTGTTGTCGACACGGCGGCGGAATATTTGATGCATTTTAATTTTAGATTCTCCTCCTTGTTATAATAATAATAATAATAATATTACATATTATCGTAAACATTCGCAGCATCGGCGCGCTGCAGACGGTCTTGTATAATGCACACGAGAGCGTGTAAAATATATGTAGGTACACTCTTATACAAGCGGGCCAAAACGTCCATTAACGAGACTATTATAAATTATTTTTCGAGAGACACGATGAAAATGAAATAAATGGGATATTTACCGTAATAAATTATTATAATACATTATCATGTATCGTGCGGGCCGCCGTCAAACAACTCGAACGATTTAAGTATAATAATATATTGTTGTACACATTTTTCGTTTCAGTATGTGTCTATAATGTATACTTATATTATTATTATCGTCATTGAGACGTTTCCAATATGTGTTTTCCCTTTTACAATAATTATCTACTGCAACCGCTGTTGTGTCGATCGCGTGATAACTGATAATAGCTGCCCGTCCTGGAGTTATATGTAGGTACCTATCTATATGTATTTTAATATAATATGTTATACGTGTAATGCGTTTCGTGTGAATCAATGTTGAAGTACCTACAAGCAGGCAACAATACATTCACACATTACGATTACCGATGATGTTGTGATGTTTGGCCGTTTGGGCTCGAAAGTCCCGTGTGCGTCCTGCAGTGTCACGTGTACAGCACGCTCATTGTGTTAGGTATAACTCATAATTTATAAGTCACGACTCCGATGTACTTTAAACTCGTTGATGGCTAAAAACATACACGATTAGTGGTGGCTACCCCATGGTAGGCCAAAGGCCAAGGTGTATCCTGTGATAAACTTTCAAATTAGTCCCGGGTGATGCTGGATATGGGTGGAATGGGTTAGGTTAGGCACGTCATGCCCGTGCCTACGCATTATTCGTACATGATTAGATGAACAAATAAAAATCAAATTTAGAACTTGTTCAGTTACGTGAACTGTACGAGTCGGTAAATATATTATATAATATGTGTATTATGTATATTGTGTACAGTAATACAAATCACGTCCATACGACAGTCGGGTATTATCAAAGGAATTGAAAGTGACGTCGAAACGGATATCAACAGGCGATAACAATATAATAATCGCGTAATAGATACTCGCACTGTTCCCATAAACGCGTATGACAAATAACAATCGATGACTATACATATTATAATAGGTATTTATGCAAACAACAGTGCGTTGGCGTGTACGTCGTAATTTTGTGAGCAAAATTTTGCTTAGGTATTTGTATTTTCAATAGCAGTAGCCATACCTAACACAGTTATGGCCACAGTAATATCTATAAGTTTATTTACGGCGTTTTAACTTACTAAATAAATTAATAATTATTAATCAACATAAATTTTATTTATGGTGTTTTTTCAGTATACCCGAATAGCTGTATTTATGCCTATATATTATACGGCGACTTATATAGTTATATCGCTAAGTAATAATGTAAAAGTAACTTTTATTCATGTACTCATTTTCTACTTAATAAACAATAAAGAAAACAAAGACTACAAACATGCATTTTTCTCTAAACTAATTATTAGGTTTTCATAGCATTGCTGCTTAGTATTATACTTATAATATGTAATGGGTAACTTTGATTTTTTTTTCTATTTCGATCACAATTATTTAAAATCGTAAGATAAAATAAATTTGGGGAGGCAAGTTCCAATTTTTGTTTCGCACCTACAGAAATGAAATATTGCCTTCTGGAGCCGCCGATTCCGCAGGTGAAAATTCCAACTAACGTCGAAAAAACAGCACGCCAGCAAAGGTCGGCGGAAATCGATAGAAACCGTAAAAAATACATTCGCACCGCATCTGGTAGTGGCGGTGGTGACATCTGTCGGACACAACAACGGTTCATCGTGTGGACGCGGTGCCGCCGGCGGACTGGATTTATATTAATAATATTATTGACTGTCGTCGCCCGTTGCCGCGGGTCCGGACTGTGGCTCTTACCACATTTTGGTAACCACCGACCGGCACCCGTGACGGCCATTACCACGGTTACCGTGGCGACGGCCACTCCTCCGACTGCCGGGCGCCCCGTTTGTCGGGCTCCGCGACTCTTCCGTCCCGGTCGCCACTGGCAACGCTGCGCGCGACCATGTTTCCTCCCGGGCGGAGGCGGATCGATGCTCCGACGTTGGCGATAACAACAATAATGATAATGACGGGAACGTGTATTATTATTATTATTATTATTATTACGACAACAATGAACGCTGTTCATGAGCTGTTTGCCCGCGATTTCACTATTCCGTCGTCCCGTCGCTTTTTATCCGTTTTTTACACTGCGACATTACAATAATAATATTATATATTACACTCGGGACGACGGTATAAAAATTTTCGATTTCGAACGACAGTTGTTCGGTGAGTTCCTGTCGATTTTTTTCTCAATTTCACCTATACGATTATAGGTAGTACCTACGCGCGGGCTTCAGCGGAAGCATCGTTTGTAACATACTTTACAGACCGATTGGTTACGTACACAGTTTCCGCGCACGCATTATATAACATATTATATACCTATGCGCGACAGTTATCTATTGATTTACTATACTATAATACACTTGTATGTTGTCGGACAATACATTTAAACGTCGTGTCCCGGTACAGGTTTAGCCGTATAGGAAATACCTGCCGAAATCGCTGCGCATGATGTATATTTTTTAAAATATCGTCATCTTTTATGTTATTAAAGACGGGTACCGACGGATTAGAATTTGTCCGACTACATTATTTTCATTAACCATCACAAACACAATTTATTCGGGAGATCAGTTAGATAATACGGTGTTGTCTGTAGTTGTATACAGAGTTTATATTTTCCATGTAGGTACCATTACAGGTATACGTTATAATAAATATTATTATAGTGTATTCCTGTATGGTTGTATAGGTATATACTTACCGTGCAACTTTGCCACCTACGCACAATTTATTTAAATTTCATATTATATTTTGTCTGCACAAATCAATGTACCTAGGTACAGCATAATACATAAAACGTTTGAATTATCTGTATATAACTATGTATAAGTAACTACTACATAGTATATATTTATGAGCGCAGTTATGTGACCAGGGCAGAGTTATTAAGTTCAACTCCCCCCCCCCTGGTATTTTTTTATCGACATGTACAAACTATTTGCTATATACCAGTGTGAACGCATTCATGAATGTGTGATTAATCTTAAATTATATATTCTAATTTAATCACCCTGTAAGTGTGGCTTATAATATATTATATACATACTGTTATATATTTATAAGTTTTCTCAAGTTTACATTGGATTTATTCAAACATTCCCTTCCTCTAATTGTGACATATTTTTAGCCACCATTGGTCATGTATATTCGCAGGCATATTATAATAATACTGCAGACTATATATATATATAGTAATATATTGTATGTACTACATATCATAATATGCGGAGCTTGTTGATCAGTTTTGTAAAAACATTCGTATATAATCGTATATGGAATTGATAAATTGTTATATTTTATTGTTTTTCATCGGTAAAAATTAAATTTATAGGTACTTATTGACTTATTTATGACCTCATAATCATCTACTGGACATATACAGGTGTGAATGTAATATAATATAATATAGGCGGTTGTTGTGAGGTAGGTACACTATAGGTATTTAGATATATACATCTATAAAATGTGTGTAGGTATATGTCATACACCCATATTATACCTATAAATTATTTATACGTGGTGTCATCTCATCATGTTTTTCAGTAAAAAAATATTAATGGAGACAATAAAGCCCCTATATAATTTATTTAATATAAATAAATCTATTTACCTATATATATAATGTGTGTGTGTGTGTGTGTGTGTGTGTGCGTATGTTTATACGATTTGAGTTTCTTAGATACCTTACCTATTGCTTTATTGTGCATAGGTTTATTCGATATATATAGGTACCTAATGCCTATATATGAATATTAAAAGGATTTTTTACAAATAAGACTGCCTATATTTCTGATAATATTTCTAAACTATTTATTAATTAGAAATTATTCTTTTATGCAGACAGTAAGTTGAAAGTCAAAAAATCTTGAGAGTCAAATTATTCGGACTTCCAGATACAAAAACCTGATTATAAGCTCTGCTAGTACAACGAGAATTGGGAAATGACACCATTGGCCTCTTCCAAGGTTCTATATCTACAAGGCCATTATGTTATATAAATGAAGATTTGTTGACCTTTTCTTAAATGTTATTTAATATATTATTAACTCGCACCACTTAACGTTACCAAAACCTCTTGAAATGATTTTCACCGTTAAAAAGAGTTCATGTATACTCAAAACTTGACAATATTTATTTAATATATACCTATTGACTATTAGATTAACATAATATTTTTAGATACTATTTAGGTACAATTGATATTATATTGTATGTATCTATAAATTAGTGTCAGATGAGTATTATACATAATATACGACATTATACGTATATAATTTTAGTAAAATGGAATTCAAAAACAAATCCATACTTAAGCACTTGATATTGATCAATATTCGAACTTAACTGAAATATATAATAATATAAAAATGACATATTTATAGATGTTTCGTGTTTGTATATTAATGTATTAAATACAACACAGTTTGAATAGTATTTAAGCTAATGACGTTGCGGTCAGTCCTATATATATATATACATTGTGTAGGTACTTGTCACAATGATTGTTTATAAAATAAAAACAAAAACAAAATTACTTTAAATAATAAGGCAGCTATAGACAGCTTATTGTAATTTGTAATATATGACTATACCTAATACTTGGATACACTGTACCCTATATAGATTGTAACATTGTTTTAATGTAATTTACTGTTTGTGACAATATATTGCTTTCATATAACGTCATATTGAATATGAATTATATGCGCATGTATATATTATATATAAAACAAAATGTATATTTGTAAAATAACAATTTGTATGTTATTACATATCGCTTAGAAATTGAAAACGTCAAAAACTTAATTTTTATGGGATATATTAAAAAAATTACACATCTGGCCATCTGAGATGAGTGCGTATATATTGTACATAAATACATCAGATATTGTATTATAGTTAAGTAATTTTGTTGTTATATTTCAGTATTCATATAATTCGTCTACTATATCTATTAATAAATTAACGCTACAAAAACTGTGAGACAAAAACGTATCGTATTATTCGATCTTCTCCCATATTATAATAATTGTATATACTAAATATTAATTATATGTAGATATTATATATTATAAACATATTGCTAAATATTATAATTCTGCATCTTGACTTCTAACATTTTGAAGAATAATAGCTATTATTGTCAGGTATAATTAAGTATAAGTATTTAAATTTTTAAAAATATTATAAAAATAATTTGAATACTAAAAATCAATCATTAAAATAAAAATTTTACATTTGCATTGAAAATTCTTAGAACAAATAAATACAAAAATTACATCATATAATAATCTATATATTATATTTTGTATAGACTATATAGGTATGTAATATTATAAACGTGTGTGTCTGTCATTTGCACGTTCCAAAGCATGGCTCAAGGACGCCGCAGCTGCAACCACACCATTATAATTTATAATATATTATGCTTGCACGCGTGTAAGATAAAACTCGCTGCAGCATCGTAGCGAGTATTGTGCCGGGTGATGAGGTCGATCTGTTATTTTTTAAATATTTTATTTTAGATTTTTCTTACCAGTCATTCGTGTATGCGTTTACGGTTGAAGAGTAAAACGTGCACTGACCTTTCGAACGAAAATATAGCTAAAGATAATATATATATAATATAGGTGTACAAGCATGTATGGTATATAATATATTACCTCATATATTATGTTATTTATTATAAAATGCGGTACCACTGCTACAGAATTATCCGAATCGTGAAAACAAGAATATTATAAATGATATTGTACAATAAACCTACATTCAATATAATAATAAATATAGTTAATAATTTAATATATAGTAAGTATATTATAATATATTATCGTACGTATATATATTATTAATAATGCGTCATTGGATTGATGCGCTAATATATATGTATATATATATGCGTACGATATACCTATATAATATTATCTACTGTCTAAAAACAAACAGTATAGGGTTGTTGGAAAACAAAAACCATTTATAGCTATTATTTTTACCAATATTTAGGTGCCGCAAAATAGCAACTAGTAGGTGTTTAATGTATATGTATAATAGCCATATTGCAGTGACTGTAGTTAAAGACTCCGCACACTTTGCATACATACGACAGCAGACGAGCGACTTCGCCTTTATGACGCTATAAATACGCATGTTAAACACATTATAAACGTGTAAAATAGGAGTATACGTTTTTTTATTAGATGTTAAACAGTGGGTTTAATACTATGTATATTATATAATATAATATAAAATAAAACGGTTTACGATTGAGAAGAAAAAAAACAAACGAATTAATTGAGCACGATTATATTTTTTTTTATCAAAGTACCTACTTATAGACTAGATAGTAGTTACCTATTAATTATTAATTATGCCTATGACATTAATCTATGTTATAAACACCAATTACGTTATATAGGTACGATATTTCTCTAAAAAACTATACATTTCATAAATATAATATTTTTGTACTCAGATTATTACTAAGAATTATACTAACGCACAAACATAAATGCATAATGTGATGTTATTTGTTGTTTCGGTAAGAGAAAAGATACTTTTTTCAAAATGTAATTAGAACTAATATTTAAGTGATTATTTTAAGTTATTTATCATATTAAATAATTTACATTGTGCAAGCTTATACCGAAGGCATTGGATATGTGTCAACACTGTCAACTTATTTATAATTATCTTAGACTTTTTAGATTTGTTTGAAATGTAATAAAATATTTAATTGGTATTTCAGCCGAAAGACTGCAGCGGTAATTTTAGCTGTGACATTAACGCGTGGTTTTTGGACCAGGTTCATCAGATTGTTCTGCAGCATCTACATAATAAGTGGATATTATTTAGATATAAAATTATATATTATATTAAATAGACGTATAGAAGGCTCTAGAGGCTAGACCGCTCTGGGCTATGTCATTGCACTATATATCTTGACGGGCGTCTCGATTACGACGATGGTGGACGACCGACGAAGCTGCTCCGTCCCATGCCCCGCAAATGCCATTCGGTGGATTTGGATATCGACGAAATAGGCGAAATAATCGCCGTCACAGAGTTGTGACCACCATAATACCATAATATGTAATATTATAAACAACATAGAAAAATGGTTTGTTTCTGCGGTGGAATGATGGCAAAGAAAAAAAAAGCATATAGAACTTTAATGATAGTATTAACCATAATACCTATATGCTTGATTTATTTAACTATATTTATAGTTCATTAAGCATGTATATTTTGTGTTTGTATGCTACATTATAAAAAATAAAATTAAAATTTCGATTAGGTCTACTGGGGGGGGGGGGGATATTACTGTAGAAAAACCGCACAATCGTGTATGTGATATGATTTTAACGTATATTATACAGCTGTTGCAGGTTTTGATTTAGTTATAACATATTGCAGGCTGTTATTTAATATAAGATTGTGCGGAAACGTTTTAACAAATAATCATCCATTGTTATGAATTTATCTATTTACATTTCCAATATTATTGTAGCTAGTTGCAAACTGAAACAATTAATGTCTCTTAAGTATATTATAGATTCACTTTACGCATTAAAAAAACACATTAAAATATAAGAGCGCTCTAAAAAATTTGTCACCCGAGCTAAATTCTTCTTTCATCCACACCTAATTTTTTACATTATTTTTGAACGTTTTTAAACATAATATAATATATAATAAGTAATTTGTCTTAAATTCTCCGTGAGTGTTTATTTTTCAAATTAAAAATCATTTTATTTCCTGAGACAATTCCTGTTTTATGATATAAACCTATCACCCTATATACCTTTATAGGTATATGACTACATATTATAATACATAGGTAGTACCAAATATATTATTATAATGTAGACAGCACGGCGTGCTTATGAACGATATATCCTTTGACTCTGGACGGGCCATAATTCTAAATGAAAAATGATCGGGGAAATTAATAAAATGTTTACGTGAAAAAGACTGGTACGTTTGATAATAATATTGTAAACAAAAGCGCTGACTACGAGTGGGTGCGTATATAAATATTATATATTTTAGCATATTGCTGCACGCGATCAAAATTGCGTTACACGAAACAGCTTTTTTTGTATATATTTTATATTATTATTGTATACTGTGCAGAGACGACCTGCACGTGAGCTCTGTTATAGTAGGTGTATATTAGGATATATTAGGTATTATATATGTTTACGAAGACTTTTGTAATAAAGTTTATTTAATACACTATAAGTAAGTATTTTATGTAAATTTATGCATCAAAAATATATTCTAATATTAATTATATTTCCATAAAATTAAAAATATATATATATATATTTATATACTTGTGGCCCGCTAAGAATTTTTGATATTTTTATGGTCCTCGAATAAAAAAAGTGTGGATACCCCTAATATAACATATGACATTTTAACTCTTCAAAATTGTTGTAAAAATATTCTTCATATTACCTATCTATAACCTATATTATAGGCTATATAACATAATAAATTATTATAGATTTATGATTGTATATTTTATTATTAAATGTTTATTATACATCTTCATAAACTAAAAACACCAATAGGATTTTTCAAAAATTCAAGCATCGTTGATTTTAAAAATTTGTTAGTTATTTATTTTTCCAAACGCTTGTTCATAATCCCTTTGGATACATAACACTTTTTTTACTGTTGGGTCTAGTACATAAGTAAGTTATATAAATGTTCACATTGTAAAAGTATCTCGGTCTCGCTATGGCAACTGCAACAGTATAATATAACATAATTCTATAACATATAATAAAGTATGGGTGGACCGAGGAAGAAGCAATCATGCAAAGTAACACCATAACATAGACTAACGTTTGCTTTTATTTCAATTACTATTAATTTGATTTATTTCTATGTACATAATATATATTATACTATTATGCACGTAATATGTATACATTTTGTATTATGAAATAATTGGATTTATTGCTGTTACATTGATCCACAGCGCTTTTTATTTTGTTAACGCTTTGCCGGATAGTAAAAAATATTGACAAGTTAAAAAAATCGAATGATATTGATAAATACGAGTGTATAATATATATAGTTAATGCTATATAAAAGGGTTTTACAATTTCATGAAATTTTATTTTATTTTTATTTGCAGTAATTGTTTAGTCTTGGCAAATTAACGAAAATACAAAAGTAAGAATATTTATTTAATGATTTATGTCACATATTCCATCAGATATAGATAATAGGTATATAATATATTACTTTAATATTTATGTCATAGTTTATACACGATTGTACAAGATTTTTTTTTAGTGGGCGTATTTAAAAAATGAAATTAAAATAGAAAACTTATTTTATTTTTATACAGACTTATTCGCTGTTGTATCTTCAATCGAGATCGTCAAAAAATATAGAAATGTCTTAATTTCCGGTAGGTACGATATAAAATAAATTAAACTTCTCAAATATGACTTAGTATATAATATTTTATGTATAATAGAAAAAACTAATTGTATTTAAACATGCTTTTAATTAAAAGTTAATACCTAGACGAAAAAAATTATATTATATACGAATACGAAAACGTTTGTATAAGTATAATAATGATCGACGTCGTTGATAATGCTGCGTGGGTTTTTAAGTATATTATACGTATAATAATTAAAAAACAAATCAATGAGTTCGTTTATGAAAGAGATAAAACTGTGAGCAGGCGAGATCATAAATGATATTATAAAATATTATCGTGGTGTTTAATATATTATGATAGTCATCTCTCGTGGTCCTCGTTGGCTATATAGTATGAACAGCCGAGTTATTTGATAAGTATAATATGCGCCATTACAATAATAATATCTTATTGTGTTTTTAGCTTAAATTTATTTGCATACATTTGTTTCAATCGAAATTAATCTGAACACTAACCTCCTCTCCTGTGGCCTAAATGACCGATCGTCCTCCAAAATATTAAGTTAATAACAACCCGTTTTTACTTAATGTTTTCGAACAAAATTTGCTGAAATAATAATTTTTTATAAAAACATATAGGCACACAATATTATTATGAAATATATTTCTGATATCAAAATCGGTGTTCCAGAAAAAAAAAAAAATTCTCGACGGGCGTAAAAACACCCCTTTCCCACCGCACACCATACACGACGCGATGGAGTCACATGATGAACATTCAAACACGTTACACGCATTATATTATTATATACCAATATAATATTATTCTATACGTATAATATTAATATGATGGTCGCTTACTGCGGCAGCTGTTCCTTGTACAGTTGCACGGCCCGAAAACATGGCGGATACAGCGTGCAGTACCTATACACTATACACATATATAATATTAAATTGACCGATGCTGCAAGTGTGTATATCGATGTATTATGGTATAATAATAATATTTATACCAACCAATATATACGCGTGCCCTCCATCCGACGACCTACGCATCATAAACCTATTATACAAATATTATTGCTATGAATTACGATATAATAATAATACGCACAACCATTTTATAAAACCAATGCCGTCGTCAAAGAATTTCTGCATTACCAAATACAGATAACAATACATTACACATATTTTAGATATACAGTTAAGGGTGTTTTTTGGTGGAGGAGGGAAGACGGGTTGATTACATTTTCTAGACATATTTTCAACTCGTACCTAATATTTTTTTTTTTAAAACTACACTAATAAATTATTTGAAATCATAAAATTAACAATAAAAACGTTTGGTATTTAGAGTATCTATAATATCGAGTAATATTTTGTGATCGTCGCTAGAGTTAATAATATGACGTTTTCCCGAACGAATCTTGGAAAAACATTAGCCATTAATAATGTATATCTACTTTGTATTTTAAATTTTGCGCGCGTCACGTGAACGGAATAAGCAATCCAAATAAACAAAACTGGTTTGAGCGTGCCAGCCTCGTCCGAGTACTGTCCCACAGTGGCGATCATAAAAAATAATCCGATATTTTCATGCAAGTTGTATGTGAGTGAATATAGGTAGACGCGACGACCGATAAAACTCGCTGGTCTTGTATCACCCCGTCACCGCGTCGATCGTTGACTACATTATATGAGTGCAATGTGCATAATAATATACATTGTGCCATTTGTGGTGTTTAAGACATTACCGACGTTTATTATCCATATAATGTTGGGTCCGGTGTTTTATTGGCCCTGTTTTATATATTATTATTATTATTATTACGTGCGTAATAATCAGCTGTGCGTATAATATTTGTTTATATAACCCGCGCGGAATAGCGTATTACTCATCGTTTTTATTATTTTCATCGCGGTGCGAGGTCAAGGACGTTCATGTCGTCAATAATTGTACACAGATACCTCTTTATTGTACATATAGTTGTATACTCGTATATGTTTTCTGATATTATTATATTGGCCGTAGCAGACAATGATAATAATATTATTATATGATGTGTGTATATATTACAACAAAAGCGTGCACCGTTTATCGAAAGTAGAAAACTCCTGTCGCCTGATAATCCTACATGGGCTATATATTATATATATATATAGATGTGCATGTAAGTGTGCAAGAGACGCATACACATTTATACTTTTATAATATGTATTATATATTGTAATATTGTATACTTGTTATCAGTAGGTATTATGTCATATTAACTTCTTATCCCGATTACGATTCGAGTACGTATTTTTTTATTGGTTTTCAAAAACAGTCTAGACCGCAGACGCGGTCGCGGCAGGCACCAATTCATTCGTGTTATAGTAGGGCCAATGCGTTTTACATTTTTTTTTTTTTACGTGCGATTTAATCGGCTTAATGAATAAAATGATATTCGATTTCGTTTTTTGGATTTCAAAATGAGAATTTTGTGCATGTGAATTTTTTTATCGTTTTGTCGATGTCACTCATTCAGTAAAAGTGTTTTAATTAGAACTTTCAACGTCAATCAGTATTTTACATATTTTACAAAGAATTACGTCATTTTTCGTTGCATCTATACCAATGGATAATACTAGGAATATGTATGATATACAACCGATCGTTTACAGACAGATACGTACTTGATATAGGTGTAGTTCAAAGACACAAAACACTTTAAAATATAATACATAAATTCCATTGCGATGTGTATTACATCATTACGCGTATTCGACGCGCGACGACGATCCAGTCTCCATCAGTTCATCGATCCTTCACCGCCACCGCACCGCCACCGCACCATACTCATCGTATATATTGTAGGCATAATATAATATATGTGTTAATATGTAAAATGGCCGCCGACACAATATCCAGATGTGTTTGGTATTACATTCAAAATTGCCGCGACATCCAATACGCGCGCATTTATCGATCATCCGTTTAGGTTTTCAACTTTCGCTGTGCATTATAAAAAGAAAAATCTAAACACGACTCTTATCGGATCCACATAATACTATGTGGTAAGTAGTAGGGTATTCAACTGCGGTACACATGCTTTTCAGACTAACAAAAAAATTAAGCAACCACTTCAATCCATGTGAAACGAAACTGGGTCGCAGAGACCATATTTTTATCTCTTTGAATGCCTGTACTCATTTTAGGATTGCTCATAAGTCTAGGTTGTATTTTAACATTTACAAATTAATATACCTATCAAACACGGTCCCACATAAATATAATATATTAATTTTTGTTTAGAACACGTGCGAAAAATAAATTTTAAATTACTCGCATCTCAAAGTCTATAATTATAGATATATATAGGGTGATACGTCAAACATGCTTACCTCCATTTTTCTTCAAAAATGCAGTTATTAAAAATCAAATTTTTTGAATTTTAAAAAATATGTACTTAGTAGATATTTTTGCTAAAAATTATGATGTATCAAAATCAAAATTCGAACGAGCCGTTTTTGAGTTATTTTACTTTGTGTACTATGAATAATATATCTATGATAATGGGTCTGGAAGATATAGAGCTATGATGATTTAAAAATTGTAAAAATGATCGAAGTAAAATGAATACTAGATCCAGTATTATATCTGTTTTATATTTTTGTAAAAACTTTTTTAAGGACTATTATTTTTATTATAAACTTATTAATAACTGAGAAAATATTTACTCAAATTTCGAACCAAGAACATCAACATTTTCAAAACAATTATTCACTATCTAATTTACATTATAAAAAGGGAGGGAGGTTCTCATTTAAAAAATAGAATTTTTTATCTCTACTCTTTAAGTATTACTTACAAAAAATCCCAAGAATTTAAGTATATTGGTCTTTAAATATATTTAATAGTTTCAAAAATCAGAATTTAAATAAATTCATTATTAAAGGAAATAATAGCGTGGTGAACCATCCTGTATTTATATAGATATAACATATAGGTACAACTACAAGATGCGTTTATACCGTTGTTGATGTAGATTATGTTTTTAATGAAAGTATGGTATATACTTTACACGATACACATTGATCTATTATTACTATAATGTCAAAAATAATTGTACTTTATATTAACAATAATTTTAGATGACAACGTCAAGGAAACTTTAAAAATAATAAAAATTAAAAAAAAACGATACATACATTATATATATAAATCACTATTTTACCCGCGTTTTAGGTGAAATTAATTATGAGGTATTTTTTTTTCACAAATCTTACGACTGTTTATATGCAAAGAAAATTGTATAGGTATTCGTCGTTAACATCACGCTTAGCTCATAAACTAAATTTTATTATACCTACTCGTATAATGCATGGTAATAATTTATATCATTCTGCAAAATGAAATATTACCTATATACGAGTAGGTAGGTATTATAAATATACATATTACTTTACACGCATGGAGTACAAATTTAAACGGGTTTAATTAATTAAATTTTATTTTATTACTTATTCAATAAGCAATTAAATCAAATTGTTAACGTTCTTAAATACCTATCATAAATTGTTAATTTTACTCAATCCTGATTCTATTTAAGATTATCATTTCAAGCGTTAAATTATGACTAAATAAAATACAAAGTACCTACCTATATATTTGTTTGATGTAGAAGCACCTATAATAATGTACCTGTACAAAATTATAGTGCATTTAACACGGTGCAAAGAAGTGTTGTTCGAATTACATTATTCAATACAATATTAATTGTAAGAATCTTTGGATTATTCATAATCAAAATTAATATGAAAAATATTAATAAAAATTATTAATTAATAATTATCTATACTATTTCTAATTATAAGACTTTACCTAAATCTTTTTATCTATTTAAGTTAACTTTAAGTAGACATTACACAGTTCTGCATGTATAATTAAGAAACAAGTTAGATTAATCTCACTTTAAAGTTTATTTAATCTTAGAAATGTTAATACTAATCACGAGTCTGACCGGGCGAATGTTCATAATATACGGTCGTATAATGACGCATCGCATTATCATCCATTAGTTCGTAGAAATATAGGTACATTTATTACCAAAAACAATTTTCCATATAGCTTTTGGTACTTTAGATTGAAACCCTGATAATTAACGTATTGAACAATTTATGTTAATCAATGATCCAAACACATTTAATAATATTTTAATGTAATACCAATCTTATCTTAAGTTACTTAGCTATATACCTAACTTACCTACATATCTTGTTATATAATAAATATTTGTGTAAATAATATATAATCAAAAAACTTTTCAACATCGTTTTGATTCTAAACATTTTAAGATGTGTATAATAAAATTATAAAAATACGGGAAAATTAGTAATTATTCTCAACAAACATTATATTCTTATTATTCGTGTTATGTATTATAAAGCAGATGTAAAGTATAAGTACAAATATAGTCAAGTGTATATACTTACGTAACAAAGTAATTCAATTTTGAATGCATAAAATGTATATGTTTTATATTTGCAATGCAAACAGTGAAGTATCTTACCCATACCTGTGTGTGTATACCATGCCGATATTTGTGTGCAGATAATATGACCGGTGTTAGCACTTAGTTTACTATGATGTGACCTATATGTTGAAATTACATTTGAATATTTCAGGACTATATAGGTATCTATGCCGTATAAATCAAACAAGAATTTATTAATCCCAGTGACCAATCCGTTGTTATTATTAAGTTTTGTAAAAACGTTACCAGAAACACATCTCTTTTAAAACGCTTAATTACAAATATGAACGCGTATATTCCCACCACAGCCAAAGCTTGCTATCTGAATGCTAGCCAAAAACGTACAATATACAAGGAGATTTAAATTTTAATTTAAGTATTAAGTACATCAACATTTTTAAAAATATCATTAGCTGCTTAACAACTTACTGTAAAAACGTTTACTTTCATTTGAAAACACGAAGTTGGCACCCGCCACAGGCCACTCTTTTAATAGTATAAAAATCTTAGTTTACCCACCTTACAATGTAAGTAGGTATACTTAAAAATACCAAAAATTTAAATAAATTCATTATTGAATGGAAATTAGAGGCGAGCATGTTTGGTGCGTCATCTTGTAGGTTAAATACATTCAGAAATTGTTGTCATGTCGAGGGAGGGGCAGAGTGGAAAATGCTGTAAAACATATTCATAATATTATTATATTATGTATAGGTACATTTCGTTTAATACCTATTACAATACAATAATCATATCGACATTTTCGTTATTTCACAAGAACAGCGTCGTCGCATCTTAACGACATTTCCTATATTTTTTTAAAAATATTTGAGACATTATTATATTACTCACTCACTTTGCCTCTCCCCTATGTCTATGCTATACAATACGCGCGTGACTACATATGTGTAACACGAGAGTCTTGTTTATACATATTATTATAATATATATAATATGTACGATAACACTGTCGTATTCTGTTCGTAAGAAAAAAAATTATTTTCCACTCGTCCTGGTCTGTACATTATAATATTAGTCGTCCGGGTTTCGTATATATTAACAATATATACTGCACGAATCTAGTCGGAATACGGCAAAAGGGTCCACTTAACAAAACCACTGCGAGAGGTCTTGAAATATTATAATAAATTACGACACGTGTCCGTGCGTTCCTTTGTCGACGTAGCTAGCCTTGAACATTTTTTTAGTCATTTTTCAACCATTGTTTACGGAAGGGACTTGACCTCGGAGATGTCTAATATATAATAGTCCTTTACAAACATTTTTTTTGTCACTTTCGTTTTTTTCCCTATTCAACTTATTATATCATCGTATTATCCGTGTGCGTGTTATGTTGTTTATTTTTAAAATACCATATCTAAAAACATATTACACGAGAAATTTGTTCCATCTTATTATAAATTATAATATTTTTATTATTATATATAAGCTGATTAAACGAAAGATTCCTTTTGAATTAAATTTCCATAACATTATGATAGCTTATATAATATACAGTATACACACATAATATAAATTCACGATTTACATTTCGAACGTATTGATTTTTTCGTATTTTGTTTCCTTACATACATTTTACTACTTATATATGATAATTTTTAAGTTAAAAAAAAAATAAATAAAATAAACTTTTTAAATTTATCTTGGTCAATAATGTATTATTATTTGACAAGAAAATAGATGACATATACAGTTGACAATATATTATCTTGAAGAAAAAATAAAGTGCTTTATTCTTATAATATATTTTATAACCGTATTACATGCTGTATACGATTTGGTCTTGCAAAATAAGTTCAATTTTAAATAAAGAGGAATAAACCTATAAACGCCGTGAAAAATATTTGGTATAAAAAAACGTTGCAACACTTAAATAACTAACTTCTAATGTACAACAGCCGAAAATTTTATTCAACCCTTGATTTATAAATTTAAACAGTTTTAGCTATTGATTCATGAAAAAATTACATTTTTGACATGTAAAATGATTTAATTATATACTTAAATGTTACTATTTAGTCTTTCCTCTAACTTTATGTTGAGTATCATATTATATAAATTGAATACATAAATGATTTGTTTTATTTTTGTTGGTCCTTTATTGAAATTTCAAAGTTAAACAAAATTTTCAGTTTATACAATCAAACCATTCATATGAACGAATATTATATTATTGTACTTAAAGCGATATTTCATAAAGATATATTTAAATGGACAACTTTATCGAAAATACGTGATTTGTTTTTGTAATAGTTTGAAATCATGTCAGATTTTGATAGTATATTGTGCTCAGAAATCGCCTATACACGAATATATAAATTCTATATACATATATATCGTTATACATAATACTATTATAATGGTAATGTATACGTGCATTCAATAATCAAACAGAACATCAATCTAAGTAAATCAAAAGTTCCCAAATCATGTTTTACGAGTACCATTCATGTTTATTAGAAGCAGTTACATTTCCTAAATGATTAATTAATAATTATAGAATTGTTTAAAACATCAATACATTTAAATCAAAATGATAATGCATTAAAAAAAATATTACGTTATACATTTTTTAATTATCAACGTCAGTTTAAGGTGCGTATAGTGTGTGTCTAAAATTTTGGTTTTTTAACGTGGGGTATTCCATGATTCAGGATAACAATTAACAATAAAAATAATTTACTCAAAATATAAAATAGTATTAGATCCACGAAAAAAATAATTTTCTGTTTTGTCATGTATTCGTCTAGCCTTTTGCTCAGGTTCTGTTTAATGATACGTGTACAGTGTACCAGAGTCCAAAGTTTGGGAACCTCTGATTTAAGCTTTAAGTGGCAAGTGTACATATTAAAATAATATAAGATATTATACGTTATTTAAATAATGTTTTTCATACAATTGGGCTCAATAATAATATGAACCTACCTATCTATAGGTATGGCTTTTTAAATAATATGTGCTGTAAACGATTTTTTGTCATTAAATTAGTATTTTTTTTTTTTATTGTCATTAAATTGAGTATTTCAACTAGCCGTAAACCATTGATTAAAATATACTTATACATATTTAACATATTTATTATAGATTTAGTATATTTGATCTATAATACTACATGCTATAAATTCTATTATTCTGTTAAAACCGTTTTTGCCGCGCGGTACGACGTCATTGTATGCGATACCATGTAATATAATTATACGTTTTCACTCGTATTCGAGGCCTATAAAAACCAGAGATAAAGTCGATAGACGCCTCGTGCTGCACCTTCATATAAATACAATCACATCGCATATACTGCTCGTTTCTCTCGCCGGGAGACGAGCAACAGCCACGCGCCTTTGACAATACATATTAATATATTATATACAGTCGCGTTGCATATATATATATACAAACATTATGTTTTCCTGGCAAGACAAACACGCAGCTCTAATAGTGCATATATATATAATAAAGACTATGACGCAGCGGATCGTCGGGGGGAAAACGCCGGGAAAACGGCGGTCCGCTTATATAAATATATATGTATAATATTATGAGTAGTGGATTGCGCCACGGTGGCGTATATATATACTACACATAGGGGTCGTCGGGAAAAGCTCGAAGGGCGCACCTGAAAGCAGCAGCAGAGACAGCAGTAGACATCGCAACCGGAAGCGCATTAAACCGGCAATGCCGCCTACGGATTTTCATTAAAAGCGTACACTAGACTCGGCTCTGCGTACAGTATATACGAGACGGAAATTGAGCGACGTAATAAAAACGACGACGAGTGTAATGTATATTATGTACATATACATTGCAGCATCACGTGTATTTATATACTTACTATCGTCGTCGTCGCTGTTGTTGTTGTTGTATTAATACAATTTTTTTTTTTTTAATGCCGGAAACGCGATAGCGAGTTCCCGCGACGATTTACAGGCGAGTTAATTTCATCTGCAGCCTCATATCCCCCGATCCGAGCCGCCGTTAGCATATCGTCAAGTCGCACTTGGGGGATTGTCTCTAGCGTGTACCTGCCTGCCTATAATATATATGGAAAGAGAGCGTCCTAAATTACCTCTATTCGGCAGGTCTGTCGGTGCGCTATCACGGCTGCTGCTGCAGCATTACATAATATTAAATATATCGTATTATATATTTGATTAAAAGTCATAATATTTTACGAGAATTTTTTTTTTTTTAACGCTCCGACTTGGCGCAATCGCCCCGGGATGTGTATTATATTATAATTTATAGCATTACGTTTGGAAGAACGGTAGGTAGATATATTTTTCGTTTCTTGTCTTAACGAGTTTTTCTTTATTTACATCTGTATATATTATATATATAATAATAATGAACATCGACGAACTTACGGCTATAAATATTATAATACCTATCTTTGTGTTTATATAGGTACCTACTTTAAATTTAATTTCGTTCCAATGTTTATTATTTCATACGTGTGTCATATGATACTCGAATGAAATCGGTTTTTTCAATCAAATATTCTATATTATATTCAAACTGTTTAAACAACATTATAATATATGTACTAATTATTATGCATAATTTTCAACAAAATCATTTTGAATTTAGTTAGAATTTATGCAAAACACTTGAATTTGCAGGTCATGTTATAAGTAAATTATAATATAATAAGTATATATATATATATATATATATATATATATATATATATATATATATATATTATAATATATTCCACATGACCATGACGTGCAGTGTTCACTAATCTGTATGCAACCGAACGAATAATTAAAAATATTTTAATATTAGTCTGAATATGAAATTTTTATGATAAAAATTGAACAACAATTATATATGTGTTTATAATATCTATATACATATCTATACAGAAGCAGACCTTTAAAAATTAATATGTACACAAAACTTGTCGTCGACGATCAAAAAAACAAAAAAAAAATGTTTAGTTATCGCATTACGCTAAACTCAAAAAAGCATGCAGTACTTAATTTGGATAAGTTTACTCATTTACAAAAAATCGTAGTGTAAGTAAACATATAACCAACATATAGAAGTAAATTGGTGTACATCAACGAATGCCTAGTGTGTACCTACCTAATACATTAAAATCGATTCAAAGTCCACAGCTAACCAACTATATTATACAACATACATACGTGGAGTTACAGCGTTTTTAAAAAATACTAAATAATGTGCATATTACGTATGTGCAATATACGCACGTACAAACGGGTTGGTGTAGTTTAAAATTATAAACATATTGAACAGAATATGTATGCAAACTTGCAAACACACATACACAAACATAGGAGAGAATGAATTATATGCTACGATTCGCCCATGCCATAAAACGCGTCTACACTTATTGGTGGCTTTTTCAAATATTCATGCGCGCGTGTTCGATATATAATATATAATACAGCACGAGTCAATGTATACGACTACCCTGGGGCTATTGTACCTATGTATAATAAATGTTGAGTTTTTTTTTTCCCCAAAACAATTTATTTCGAAAGCTCAAAGTGCCAATTCGTTGTGTTATATATTTTATAGGTATCTATGTACAACTACCGTCTGTCACACACACGCCCACCCTGAACCCATCACTGACGTAGAACGTACGTGATATAGAATTTCTGTCAGAAAACTTCCGAAAACCGATATTTATAGGTCGGTACCGATTACCGGGTTGCAGGGACACTGTGCTTAATACAGGGACAGGCCCGCCCAGTATCGTTATAATTATTTTCACATCATAATGCATGGGTGCAATTATATAATTACATTATATTGAGCCAACCATAAAACGCATAACCTTTTACGCATGTTTCATTCGATTTGATTAATTTTATTTTTTGTATTCTTTGAGAATAATATAAACTAACGTATAATAATATTATGAACGGTACTTATCGTACGAAAATGGAATTTCCTGATATCCAAAATTATATTATGAATTAGTAAAATAATGATACGAATTAGATGTGTATAAGAGATTCAAACATATAACGCGAAGGGAATCGATTTAAAATTAAAACTGATACCTAAAAGATTATATGGAGTGATAATAATATGTAGCGTATAGAAATATTTCAAAGTCACTTTAGTCGATGAAAATGTAATGGCGTATATTATCTGGTAAGTATATAATATATACCAACATATCTATTTAAATATAGTTATAAAGTACAGCAGGAAAATATGTAAATATGAACTGAGCAAACTAATTCTGGGTCAAACACGTGCATATGATGTTCCCGACGGCCAATCGATTCAAATAAAAGATATCTGATAATATACGAAATCGAAAACCGTATTACGCGTTACACACACACACACGAACGCACAGAGAGGAAAAAGTATAGATGAGGGATGTCTGATAATACACGACAGATATACAATATCGTTTTCTTTTATTTCCTGTCGGGCGGTTTTTCGGCGAACCGAACCAAACCGAAATACTGACTCTTCCTATTATTGTTATTACACCGAGAGCCATTTACCGGAAACAGACGACTTGTATATAAATACGCACACACGCACGCTCCCTTAGAATTGGATTGATCGTGTTACGGAAATGCACGCGCGCAACATATTATGATGTATGTTTTCCATTTTCTATTTTCGCGATTGACGGGGGAGGGGGGGGAGGGAGAGCGATTTCAACTATCATTCAATATCACACACACACACACACACATATATATATATATATATGCATTTAGATATGAGAATCGCAGCAGGTGATAGTATGGGCGTTATTCCGATCACGAACCGAACAATGGTGGATATAATATAAAACGGATATGGTACGTATTATTTCTTTGTTTCCAGTGCGGATATATGCATAAAACCCAAACGGCTCTTGTCGAACTTGAAATTAGTTTTTAAGCTACACGTCATGTTCGTAATATAGGCGTATAAACCTCCGCAAGTTTGTCTTGTCTCCACCCCACGTATACATAACAGAAAAACTTTGCGTTCCAACGATAAAATTGTTTTCGAAGACGGAATTCGTCCACATACACATTTGACATACACGGGCGTTACGCGAGATAAATCTTTTGGATTCGAGAAAACGCTTTCCCATAAAAAGCTATAATATACTGTAAATAAATATCATCTCTCAACGTTCTCTGTTTCTTTCAATAATTTTTTTTTTTAATATATCTATCTCACATTCTCGTCGTTTATCGAGCATACGTGTAAATAAATATAGTGTATAAAACTATTATAAGTATACATATAAAATTATTGTGACATATTTTAAGTTACGGATAAACATTATAAGCTTTATGCACGGGAGAGATAAAGTATAGGGTTGTGCCGAAAAGATGTAAAAATTATACTTTTCTATCTGTAGCTGTATGGAGTTCGAATAGGATATATGCTAATATTATGCTGTATAGCCATCTAAATTTCCAGTTAATCACCATGGACATATGAATAGCATTAAAATTTATTTAAAAGTAAAATTATTGGTTTTTAATCATTAATGCATATATATATATATATATAAGTAGTGTTCTATATTTTAAACAACATTTTTGTATACACATTAATCATAATAATTTATAACCTTATTATTATATACTTATGAGTTATCCGGAAATTTAATATATATTATTTTTTATTATCGGTGGATGGAAATAATTTACTTATACAAACTCACATCACAAGTTAGATGTATGCCTAGCGTTTTAGTGAGTTTGAAAAAAAAAGTTTTTTTATCATCAGTTTTTGTTTTTTGTTTTATTTAGATTATACATGACAGCGGGGCGTTTCCTTATTTCGTCGTAGACTTTTGCAATGCATATATGTTTTAAATATTTTTTTTCTCATCCGGTCCCCTATTTATATTACGTCATTACGATATTATATATTATTATGTGCGTGTTTGAAACGATATATATTATATAATATGTGCGTTCACCTCATGGCAAGCCCTTTTTTACCCCAAAACTCTCACCCAAGCCCACTCAACAAAAAATGTATAAATATAAGACAAACAGGTCTACGTTTAATCCAAAGCCGTTACTATTGCACGTATTCTTTCACACTAAACATTATTTACATTTTACACCCATTCGTTACACACGACCGTATCTTCCGAACCTAACATGTCGCAGTCGCCATAAAGTCAGCGAAATTGTATAAACGCATAATATAATATGCTTATTAGTTATTATATTACTCGCTGGTCACGAGTTTATGTTTATAAAGTAGTATAGTTTCAAAAACTCACAAAGATACTATAGATATCAGATATTTTAGAATATAGGTATATAGGTATATAATTGAATAATGGATATCAATAATAAAAATATATCTCTGGCATCTGGTTTTATAATATTTACGTTTAAAATTTAAACACTCGTAGCACATATATTATTTATTAATAGGGTAGATATTTTATTGTAAACCAGACAACAATAGAAATTAAAAGGATAGGTATAGTGGTACGATTAGGTGTGCTTTTAAGTACTTAAATTTCTGCGCTGCATTGAAATTATATGTACTCTATTTCCAAATACTAGAACATAAAAGAAATGTAAGACAGGACATTGATTGAACGTTATTTGTTTATGTTGAGTTATTGAAAAATATTATTTTCAATTGACAGTGTTTGTATGTTAACATAAAAAGAATGCAGTAAAATGTTTATTCTCGTAATATCGTTCGTGACTGTTTTTATTATTGCATTGATTTAGAGTAAAACGTTTAGTAAATTAATTCTAAGTGCGTGGTATATTTTTTAAGTATATACTTACATGTATAAGACTATACATGTATAAATATTGAAACAAATTGTCGAACCAATTTGTTTTAATATTTAAAATCAAGATTTTAAATTCTGAACAACTCAGTAGCGTTTAATGCAAACGCGTGTGGTTTTCAAATAGAAAAATGAATATATTAATATATTCATTTATTAAATTTTGTAATTTAATTAAACTTAAGCTGTCATTGCCATTTCTTAGTTTAAAGTGTATATAAATACGATCGGCCAATAAAACTGCACCGATGAGAATTTAAACAAAATTAAACAACTTATTATAACCCAAAACCTACCGTATCAACGACGAATAAAAGTGTACGAAAGTTTAATTTGTACTGAAGTACGTAAAATATTCATTAATCACGAGTGGTTGCTCCAGTGCTCCACCCATTCATCCCGTAGAAAAAATGGTTTCATTGCTGTATTTCTATATAAATATATATACAATAATATACTCCCCATGTGAACTGCGCACGCCTATACGTATATGTGTGTTTCTCGAATAGTTGTGTGTCGATTGAGGGCGCATAGAGGATCTCATAAATCGTAATGGTATATATGGTATTGAAGCGTGTTCACGTCAGACCAGATGCAATAATAATGCATTATACGCATGGTATGTATACAGGATGAGCCATCGAGTTTTCCCGTTTTCCCATAGGGTCGACACAGAAAAATACGTCAGCTCATCCCGTATACTATATTGAATTTGCTTCCGAGAAGAATAAGTCGGCAAAATTAATAACGAGACCTACGATGAGTAGGTACACACACACACACACACATAACTTATATGTTAGCGAAAATTAATTTTGCGACGTCAAATAGATATTATTATTATTACAGACGAGACGGCTATTTTAGGTAGGTATATAATATATGGTATTAGAAACTCTGCACTGCACAAAACCATATATACCTATTATACCTACATACATGTTGCAGTGGTAGACTTCGCATTACTATCGTACTTTACCTACATATATATATATATACCGGACGTCTGGCGTCTGGACGTTTTTAATAATCATAAGAGCGTTTGGCCGTTTTCCGCTCAATAGTATATATATATATATATATATATATATATGTAAGTCCCAGGCGATTTTCGATTGAAGTTACGTTATATATATATAATATATCACTGTATCGGCTCGATTATGATGGCGGCTTGGCGGGCTAGGCGTTTCGGGACGTATACTTCGCTTGGCGTCCGGGGAGACGTTTGTCGCGAGCGGAAACCAATTTGACCCGAGAAAAACGGAAATCGATCCGAACGTCCGCAATTTTCTATACATCTGCACGTCCAGAGGAGTATATATATATTTTTTCTAAGAGCTTCGATACAGTATATATTACACACACACACACACACACACATATATATATATATATAGATGCGCGTGTATATATAGTTATTGGCCACGTCCGAAACGCGTTATCATACGTATTGCACTATTGGTCGGCAAAACGCTAACCGCACATATGACTATCGGACCATCGCATTACATATGTCCACGGTCTTTTTCTTTTTACCATAGACACAGATACGTGTATATATAATATACACGTCGTACACGCATAACAGACATATTATGCACATGGAAGTTTTGTGTACAGAGTACAAGTACATAAATATATATATATATAAAAATTATACATTACTGTCGCCGAGCTTATGAATTTCGTCTAAATCGATGTGAATGAATACACTGTATATATATATATAAAGCGTAGCAGTATTCGTGCATAATATAAAATTTATTTTCCCGAGATAAAAACACTATTTCTATGTATAATATATATATAATAATATTATATTGTTGGCGACGATTTAGATCCGCGTATAATATAACCGGAGAAAAGTTTTCTTTGTATCGGACGAACGTTATGCACATAATATTATATACAATAATGTACATTGTACACGCGCAGCGTAATAATATACGAGTGTCGTTGTCGTTTTGTTCGGGCCAAAGTCGAATAAAAGCACGACGAGATTAGTCATAATATATAGTATACTATATTATACAGAAACTGTTCAACGTGACGTATATTATACGTTATACATCGAGCAAATCGTTGTTATATCATTGTAATAAGTCCCGAACAGAAACAAAATCACTTTGTCTAACTAAAGAACATAATGATGATTATACAAACGTGTTAAAATATTATCTCGTTGTTATAACAGTTTGTTTTTCTGAAAATAAATTTCAGATATTCCTATACGAATATTATTCGATTCGACCCGACACGACCCCGTAACCCTGTCTATACGGATTATAATATTATTCGACGCAATGTTTAAACTTTAAACAACAATCATTAATATTAACGAAACAATAATTCCTATACATAATACTATTTTATATATTTTATAAGCTGAATATTTCATGTGATGAGTTTTTAAATTACTTCGAATTTAATCATTGGAAATAAAGTATAGTAAGTATACTATACCTTACCCAATACATTTACCTATATTGTGTACGTGCTCATACACACACACACACACACACATATAAATATATATAATTATTTACGTATTTACTCACTTATCGTCGACTTGTGGCGTGTTTTTTTTTTTTTTTTAATTGATTTTCTTAGTTAATTTTTAAATTTCAATGAACGTACCTGCTGAAAAAACATAAATCACTTTCCATTAGACATTTATGATTTATCGACGAATATAATGTATCATTAATTATTTGTGTTATGTATGATGCCTTTATCATAAACACGTAAAATTTCGATTAAAACGTTAATTCATTTTTTTCATTTTTTTTTTTATGATTACAGATTTCAGATTATACTCGCAGTGCAACCACTTGATAACCATATAATATACTCGTATGTTTATTATGTACAAAATGTACAAAGTTATTATAATAATCATCTTATATCTAAATTGATTATAAATAGGTAATAATAACAACAAAACGTCAACTCTATCGTTGCATCTGAATAATATATGACGTATTATAACTATACAAATTTTGGACGGTAAGTATAATATTATACGTTCCCGATTTGACGTTATTAATTAAATCTATAAACATGCATAAATAATGTGAATCTCGTCCGCACCGGCATGTATGTATTTGTCTGCCGACATCTTGAAAAATAAACAAACCGGTTGCTTAAATATTTTACTTTTACGTACCTGCGTGTATATTATATATATACATACATATCGTCTCACAAAAGACGCATAATTAAAAACAATATTATACGGTCCCCGTTGCGCGCATTATACATATTATTATACAGCCATACATATTACAGGTACATATTTTCGTATACGCTGTGTAGCGATGGCGTGCGTCGAATAAATATTTCGTTATTCATATGATCGTTCTCGAAATTCATATTTTGTATCTATAAATCGTTAACGTTAATATTATTTCTGTTATATATTGTACACGAAACACATAAATACGCTGTATACGGTATTATATAATTACGTTTTCCGTTTTCACGTTTCCGACGATATGATATCGGACGTGATATCGGATCATGTGATGCATGACGAAATCGTTGAGGAAATGACTTAATTCTGATATCATTCTATTTTTTGATATGCAGTATGCACTTAGGTACAATGCAGATTATAAAGCGTATTAATTATGCTTCACCGATGATTATTATTTCCTATTTAATATCTGGAATTCACGACTATTCCTTAGAGCGATTAGCGGCAAAATATTGAGCTAAAGCATAATCATGACGTTTTTCTATATAAGGTTGGTACTGCAGGAAAAACACGGCTCTTCCCCATCCTGTATAATTAACAGTAAAATACAAATATTTTGTATAATTTGATCCGGAAAACGTTCTAATGATTTTGCCAATATTCGAGTGAGAAAAAAAATTCATAAAAAGCTACCAAATGTTTTTATTATTAGAGTTTTTAAATTTGCTGCTATACAAATTAATATACAAATAATTAAAAAAAAAAGAGTGTGTTATAGCAGTTAAATTGTTTTAAATGAATAAACATATTCTATTAGATTAAATTATTAATAGCTAAAAACATTTTTGGAAAATTTGTACGATAAACTATATTGGCTATTATTCGACATTCGGAATTGCGCTTCGTATAATGAAATAAAGCGTGTGATTTAGTAGCAGAAAAGCTTTAAATTCGGCCATACTGTTCACGACTTCGGGGTTTGACATATTACATTGAAACGCTTTCGTACATCTAAAATATATATTATTATATAGTATCATATGCGTCACTACTCAATTTATATATGTATACGTCGATAGCTTCCTACGTACACTTATAAGTAAACACTATTATTACATTTTGTTCAGCAGTGATCTCATCAAGCGGTCACCACTGAAGAGCCTTTCACCTTATACATTCCTATCTCTTATATATTACAGTTTAATCTAGTTATATGTTGTTATATCTACTAAAACTTACTGACTAAAACTTAATACTAAATTTTGTACAACGAGGAAGTTTTCTTAACATAGTTCATAGCTTTGGGATTTATGAATTATGACATATGCATATTACAATACACTTCAATGTAACATAAAATATGTCCTCATATTTTAAAACTATTATTCCAGTAATTAGTATATAATATATATGTAAATGATATGAGTTTTTTAAAAAAAAAAAGATTTTTGTTGATGTTATTGCGTAGTCAATAAACACGATGTATTGATGTTTATTAATTTATTGTTCTTCTCTCAATAAATTGGTTGTTGAGCTGGGGACGTAAATCTTCCAACTTCTTATAAAGTATATTATAAGAATTGTAATAATATTGTATCATTTATCTATATTTTGTGGACTATTAATATAATAATTCTCATTCAAAAACATTGTCATTGGAACGTATGGATGGATGGTCGTACTTTACATGTAGCTCTTGAAAAGTCAGACATTTTTGTATACCGATGATGGAGATAGTATAGGAAAAATATCAACATAATATTATTATTTATAATACTATTTAGTATTTACTTTATGTATTATTAGATCAATTATTTCGTCACAATCATTAAATTATACTATCATAATTTACAAGGTTAGGAAAAAAGTACAACTTTTATTTTTAAGAGCTAAATATAACTAATTCATTTATAAAAGGCTAATATATCGCTTAGACAAAAAAAAACATTGTTAATAAAATATTTAACTTAAGATAAAATACTATACTTTTGATATAGGTATAATTATAAAACATGTCACATTTGTTTTAAAAAAAACTGAACATTTTTCGACCAATATTTGAAAAAATTGATATAATAAAATTATGTCATTGAAATTTACAATTCTAAATTTAGTACTAACCATTCCAAGTAATTGAAATTTTTTTTCCTGATATAATATTTATTTATTTATTATTTTTTTTTTTAACGGGCCAGGTCTAATTACATAAATTAGTTGTAAAAATCATTTGTGAAAAACAAAAAACAAAGAAATACAATGTTTAACAAATAAAATAAAGTAAATACTTATAAGCTAGGTATGAATTTTTAGGTATAAAGTTATAATATATTTTAAATGAGTTAAAATTTGGTGAAATGAATAAATCGATTTTTAGATCATTAATGGCTTTCATAAATCTATTGTAATAATAATAAAATAATAAATTTTATTTCTTTCATTTTTTTCATTTCACAAGAATATATAATATAAATATTAATATAACAATAATAATATTAATATAAATATTACATTAAGAATATTGTGAGAAATATTGTTTGCATAATTAGTTAATTTTGTGTTAAGATAAAATGTATTACTAAACCTAGTATTACGAGTAGGAGTATGAAAAAAACACTATTTAATTAAATTCAGGATAGTCAATATTTCGAGCAAAAACCTTGTATACATGCCCATATTTATCCAAAATATGGATTGCACACATACGTTAAGTGAAAATATTATATTCTCATACTACTACACACCACATGTAAATGTTAAACCAAAAATAAAATCTTACACCTACACGTCATACATGCCAATTCAAAATATTGTATTCATATTATATATCACATGTATCTAAACCCAAAATATCGTGTAGAATATATAACACATACGCATACGTAAACTCAAAATATAATGTGTACACGCTACACATCACACGCGTGACATGCCAAGTCAAAATATCACGTATATATAACCACACGACTAAATATTGTACTAGCATATATACTTATAGAAATTCAAAATATTGTGTTAGCTTGCACATACGTAAAGGTAAATTCAAAATGCCATGTACCTGTGTCACACACATACGACATACACGTACCGCCAAAATGTCATCTTCACGTTCACATGCAAAAAACAAAAAAAATCGTATTCACAAAAATTGCACTTCACTTATAGAATAAAAAAAATCGAAAATTGTTCCAAATGAACACACACAAAATACCGTGTTAAAGTTGAAGTATCTAAACACACATAGACACTCACTATTTGGTCTTCAACTTCAAAATCCGTGTACACACACACAAATGTTGAATCCAAAAAAAAAAAATTATCGTGCATCTATAGATATGTTGATGTGTATTATAAGACACACACACACACACACACAATCGTAAGTTGACGAACTACTAGTTAGGTGCCACTTTGTCATACATGCCGATTACTTCGTCGTACACAATAAACGAACAAAAGATATTCTACACACTTTTATTAATTACTGCCGTCTAATGGTCATCTATTCATTCGATCACCACGCTGATCCTTTTTTGATCTTTACATTTTCCTTATATATTAATTGTATTATTAGTAATATTTTTATTAAACTTAACCTAGTTTGATTGATTATAGTGTTGATACTTAGTTTATTAGCTACTATATATGTTTTTATTTTGGAATTTATAATTGTCCTAACCTAGTTCTTAAATACTAACATTTTTTATTACTACACATTATATTTGTACATGCGTTAAAGCTTAATATAACAGTATATATTATACAGACAGGAAATATCTGTAAAATCGTAATTAGCATGTTTAATCGAATCTTATATGTTGCACGGGATAAGTTTCTTTATTTATTAAATACGATTTCCTTTGGCCACTGCTGCAGCAGCAGATTGTCGTCGTAAATAAATAACTTCAAGTAATATATTTTTAATACGTATAATACGCATATTATAACACTCGTAGTACAACACATCTTTTTGGGCATAATTATGCCAAAATACGTATATTATTATCATAAATTGCATATAAATTATGACGGGTTTTTTTTTTATCTCAAGTTCGTCTTATGGATTTTCAAGAGATGCGCGGGCATATATTATGGTATATACCTGGTAAAGCTAATCATAAAATATTCAAATTGGCCTCCGTCGGAGGTAGGTACCTATTATATTTTCGGTAGTTGGCAACCATCATAATGAATAAGTATAATAGGTATACGCGTATACTCGTATTTTCGAAGAAAAGAAATTCTTAAACGCTAATAATCTGTTTTTTTTTACATTTTGATTGGGTGTAGAATATAATTTCGACGTATATATAATATATATACGTAGGAAGACGATTAAGGTTTATCATAATTTTGTAAAAGAAATACATTCAATATAAACTATTTTGGACGTAATGCTGGACCGACACCGAGTTTTGCGTCGATTTTACAGGTACAATTATAATATAAATTATTAGTTTTTTTGTGTCATTTTTTTGCGATTCTATAATGTCTAAGTACACCAATTTATATGCAAAAATACGCTGTTCAAGTTGTAATATGTAATGTAATCACATGAAGTTAACGGATTAATTTGGACGCATCAAATAGTTAAAACGTGTTTGAAATAACATTATCTGGTCTTAGCTGTTTTTGGTATAAAGTTCAAAAAAGATTTAATTTTTTCTTACAGGATATATGGTTTCAACCTTGTTTCTAAAATATTATATTATTTAACGAAAATAAAATTACGCGAGAAACAGTATGGTTATGCTAGTAAATGGTGTTCCGATGTTTAATGTATAGTAAGTTATAAACAAGTCATTGATACATATATAGATGCATCAGCTGTATTAATAATAAGTAATAATAATATAATGTTATAATTTGATTTTATATTCTCAGAATTACGAGAATCTAATATAACCTACAGTATAGATTCTATACCAACTCAATATATAGTTTTATATCTGGTTCCGACCTGAGAATTGAGACGACGGTACATATTGTATGTACCATATCATTTGTATATAATAATAATTAACCGTTATGAATATCACAAGTTAAAAAAAAAATGATATATAGTTTATAAGTAATTATGTGCGTATTAATAACGGTTTTTATTTAAACCTTATCGCCACATGCTCAAATATAATATATAAAAGCAATTATAATAATAAAATGTAGCCCGCCCGCGAACGTATCATAATTTATAAACTAATACAATGTTATTAAGATCAAACAAAGTTTAACATAACACTATGTAGTTGTGATTTTTATAACTGTACAAAATATACATACAGGGCGGTCCACCTCGATTTCCCTGTTCCTCATTTGGCTAGCAAAGAAAAATGGGAAAACACGGCGTGCCATTGCCCTGTATGAATATGTATATAATATGCACCACAGCATGATTTTTTCCAAAATATGTAACCGAAATTATAGTATAACGAATGATGTATATATTCCCATTCGTAATCTCGTCCTCCTTACATCCGATTGGATGCATAAAAGGAAAGGGAGCGTGTGTAAAACGGTTTGTAACTGAGATTAAAAACTGTTTATATATTATATATAATATATTGTAAGTAGGTATACGCGTGTGGATTAAAATAAGACTGATGCCTCTGCGGTTTCTGCACACGATTGCCCCGCGGGCTGTACACAATATCATATGCGTTCGTCTCTGAGTGAATTTTCCGGACGCGAGAAAGTATATCTATTCAATCCCTCGGATTTAACTCGTTCCGCGAACGAAAAACCCTGCCTGCAGCGATTTACTCTCTTATATGCCAATCATCAGCTTTCGTCGTGCCGCAGTCGCGCATAGATAATAATATGTATATACCGCGTGTACATAATAAAATTGTGCACATTAAGTAACATTAACATAATATAATTCTAATAATAAACGGACGGGTGAAATTCGAACAATTATGTTTTGTCGCGATCCACGCAAACTCACAGCTTGACAAATATGCTTCGGAGATTCACTAATCGTAACGACTATTACCCATACAATATTTTGAACGCCGTCGCGTACATATTATTATTTATTATTGTTTATAAAATTCTTTTTTTTCATTAACAGTTACGGCTTCAACGTCAAGGGTTATTAGCCGACTTTTAGCTCAAATACAAAAGGAAAAGGATTTACTATTATAATATGGCGGTATACGAAAACTCGCGATGTACCTAAGACTACAACAACGCGCGAATAATAACGAACTAGCAAGTCAGCCATATTTGTTGAGCACATATATATTATTGTCTATTGTGCGGACTTCTCGGAGCGAACAGTATAATGCGTTGCTTAGTCTCCCCCAATGTTTATATATCGTGTATGTATTAAACGCGGAGCGCGGGTTACCCGTTTGTGCGCGTTTATCATGAGAATTTGATTTCCCCCGAGAAGAAAAAAAACCGTTTTACTTTTCGTCCCGCGACGAATATATATTATATTATTATTATGCACCTAGGTCTGTAATGACAATGATAATATGATATATATTATTATTGTCATCGTCGTTTATTTACACTCAACTGAAGTAGCATATTATATACCTACTATATTAAAATGGTATATGGATGAATATATACCTGCACGAGCTGCGTTGTTCTAATAGGCATATATACCTCGCAGTACATGTGATTCGTTCCACTAGATTAATGCTACTACTACACTAACTCTCACCTATGTTTAAATCGTATATTATAAACTGTTACATGGCGTGCATAGTAATTTGCGTGAGTAATGCTCTGCAGTCGCGATAAATAATAAGAGACGACGGTTAACTATAGGTCTTCTGGCGTATCCATTCCGTGAGAAACGCGTGTACATACATAATAATATAATGTAGGACTCGTTGAGAAATAATTATTTTCGATGAGAATAAGTAATTAAACGCCGACGTAATGACGCATATAATGTCACTCACTGCTTCCACGGACAGTGGTTTGTTCCGGGCGGAAAAGAGTAAAAACACTTCACTGATCCAAAAAAAAAAAAAAACACTAGATGGTCGACACTGTAATAATACAATACATTGTACCGCCACGATCGACGTCTACGAAAAAACTGACAGTTTGTAAAAAATAAAAAATGTGTGGAAAAAAAAACGAAAAGATAAAAAAAACGTTTTCTTTTGTCATTATATTCATTTTCCCCACCCCTGACCCGAAATAAGAGTAAGAGTGTAAATACCCTTTTTGGCCGTAGCAAAAGGGTAATGGTCAGTCGTCATCGCGTCCGCAGCGTGATGCGGTGATTTCGTTTACACGCAGAAGGACAAACGTCGACCTCGCCGCTCGCATCGTGTCCAGTGAAGGTCGAGGACTACGGTGCATTCCTGCAGGATACGTCAGTGAGTACATCGTTACTGATGTGCCTCAATCACGTGTTTGAAAATTGAACATACCGAGTAAGTCGTGTACTATATTGTTTATGCTAATCGAAATGACGGCCGTTCAGATCATACCTACTATGATGGCGGGGGTCCAGGGGATCCCAACGTGTAATTTTTAGCGGAGGAACAAACTAAATACCGTCGGTTATTTTATAAGTATAGGACGAATTTGTAGGTAGTAAAGGTTTTTACATTTGGTAGGATAGTTCGGTATTTGAGTAGGTAGTTAAGAATATAATTGGTCATATTAATGTTCTTAAATTTGCTTGATATCAATTCAGTTGTATGGTAACAAGCGTGCCATTGAACAATAAAATTCAAGTACCGGGAATAAAAAATAAAACTGTGCAATAATCGTAATATTAATTTGAAAGTAAAAATCGTTAATTTAATTTTAAGCGTTATATCAATATTATTATATTTGTTTCATTGTAAATTTATTGATACCCATTTGTTCTCAATGAACAAAATATGCAGGCGTGCGTTAAGGTTTAAGAAACACAACTTTTTGTTTTGCTTAGGGTGGCATAATATATTGTCTTTTGACCACCTATTGGTCACGCAGATTACACACCTCTAATCAGTCTAATCTCATAGTATGTATAAACGGAAATTAAGTAATACAAGTTATTATATGATGTAGAAATCCTATGATTTTATCTTTGTCGATTGTCATCTTATTCGGATATCGCCCGATTCCGTGAACAACGTTCACATATTTTAATATATATTTTATAATCCGTATCTATCATATAAGCTGTAGCGTCGTTAGGTTTGAATCTAATCTTGTTTTTTTCTTTAAACTAGTTTCACTCGATGGAATGTTAAACTCCCATATACGCATCCATTGCGACACATTTGCATTTTCGTTTCGTTTTTCGTGTTAACGTAACCTAGGTAGGCGTGTGCGTAAAGATGACCACACGCGGGCTGTCGAAACCGAATGTTTATACTCGATCGGAGCTGGAATTGCTATATCAACGAAATAATTACCGTCTCCGATTCGTTCAGCACTTATAATAATAATAATAATAATAATAATAATATATAACCTAATGACTATGGGTAATTCGACGACGACGACAGAAATATCGTCGTCATAAAAAATACAAAAAACTCGTCGTATACCTACGCCCGAAATCGTATATCGGGAGAAACTGATGAAACGGTGTTCAGATTTATTTCGTTTAGGAATAAACTTATATATATAATAATATCTATGTTACGCCTAGATTTTCCTGAAGGTAACCACCACGGATAATTTATTCACCGGAGGTTAACCATATAAATGTACGCGCGCACAGCATTTCGGTGGCGTGGGTTTTTCGTATAATATGAGATGTACCCGCTTAATTAACAACGCTATTGAGTTGCGTATAAATGACGAGTTATGTGATTAGTATATAAATAACTTACAACGAAACGACGTTTGTAATATTTAACCGTTTTCTTAAACGTTACCTAACAATTTAATCAACTTAAAACAATAAATTACAATATATATCTGGTAGATATATTCATTTAAAAGCGTGTGTTTGTTTTGACAGGAAAAAAACCGCTTTCACATTTTGAAAAATATCCCTGTCGTTTTCTCAACGACATTTACTCCCATGGTTTCACGCATATAATTTAATATGCATGGTTCGCTCTTGTGCTCCAGCACAATCATAAAATTATTAAATAGGTTTAATAGTTAGGCAATAAGTACAATGGCAGTAATAACACTCCTCGATTTTGACATTTAGGTACGCATAACTTTATACGAAAATACCTAAACTATACGCTGCAGGAATATAGGGAAAATATTATACAGATGAACCCACTAATTAATAATAACTAATATTATACAATACATCACGCGAGTAATTAGATATTTTTTCTTGACTTATCATTTATTTAGAAAGGTCATGGTTTTTTTCTTTAAACTTGAAGTGATAACGGCTCTGGAGAACATATTGTTATGTAATATTATAGTACCGACATAATATTTTCAGATATTATTTCTGTAATCATATAAATTATAATGTATAATGTTATTCATTTATTATTATTCAATAATATATGAATATTATTAAGTAAAAAATATTAAAGTCATAATAGTTATGAAACATTACGATGCATACATTATATAATATTAAATAATAAATATGATTAATAGGTATGGTTTAATATAGTGAAATAAAAGCAAGAAGTATTATATTTTAATAATATTATTAAAAATTGTTTTTATTAGGTACATCATTAAAAAAAAACTAAATTAATGTGTATGTTTATTTTAGTTTTTAATTTTATTAGTTATTAGTAGGTTATCAGAGGTTCAACATTTTTTAACGCTACGTGCCAAAATTTAAACTTTTTATTTTTTTTTTTTTTTTTTTTGAGCGTGCCATTAAATTATGAAAAGTATTATATATATTTATTTTGTTGTTGTTTATTATTAAAAATAAAACAAAATATAAATATTTTAAATTTTCACGTGCCCTCAAATTTTGTTCACGTGCCATGGATTTGCTATCCCTGTAATAGACTATTACAGTCCAACAATTAACAGTAGGTATACATATTAATACATTTATAATACGCATTTTAGAATTGCATAATAATAATTATTATAATTCTAATATATATTATATTATAAATGTATTATGAAAAATTATTACTTGAAAATAGATTTTTACTGTAATACATTATTTTAATAATATTTATTATTATAATTATAATCATTATGTAATAATTTTATTTATTTAATCGTTACAAATATAATCTATAAATTATAATTTCTAACCATCAATATTATTTATTTTGACCAAGATATTTTTGTACTGCAGACTAAAAACCTTATTTAATAAAAAAAACATTTTATACTTCAGAAATTATATCTACGTATAAATTAATAACATTATAACACCTAGTATCTACGGGGTCGTACCTACGTGTAGATCATTTTTATTTTACTCTACAATATTCATCATAAAATTAAACTGCATATTATAAAAATAAATAAATAAAAATTGTTTTTAAGTTGTATTATTTTGTTGATATCAGTTATATGTAAACAAAGGGTAATTGTAGATACGGCGATTGTTTTTCAAGTATGAAAAAATTGTAATTTGTTACAACAATAATTGTATTTTATTGTAATGTTTTACGAAATCAATGTCCAGTAAGAATAATTTTTGTGTTATCTCATCACGACGATGATACCTCGTTGGCCAACAATCAACGTAATTAAGATATTTTCATAACCTTTGATTCGATATACACGTCGTACGTTGTCGCCCGTTCGACCCATTGGCCCTGCCTAATGATGACTCATCGCACTTACATTAATTATTGTCATTGGGTTTCATCTCGGCTGATCTGTGAAACCTGTTTGTGCCGTCTCCTGAACACTAAGTGCACATGGCTCCTACAGGTCCGGTACCTCCATGCTGTTGTGTACCACTATTGTGTTCAGACCGAATAACACCTAGGAGGCAGGCATATCCTTCAACATACACTACGGCGGTTACGTGTCGGTTTTTATAGATATTTAGATTCCAATTTAATGTCAAATCATTATATTGTAGTATTTTTCGTGTACTGTTAAAAACGTATAATGCGATACACTAAACGATCTAATTGATCAGTACAACCTACCAAATTACATTGATATATTACTTGTTATATAACAAATCATTATAAAAAATATTATATCGAAGTTGCTGTGACCTCACTGGCATATCATTTCGTTTCAATGATCATTGATTACATGCGGTTATCGACGAAAGTCAATTGTGATGTCGGTTTTGTCGTCGTAAATTATTAATATAATGTCAACCGCACTGAATTTATTAATTCCAAAAACGTATTGGTATCGAAGTCCTCAACATCCGACACGCACAGACACAGCCAGGTGACTATCCAGAAAAAAGAGATCCCTTTTGCAGAATGCAACGGAAAACCAAAGCCCTGTACAGTATAAAATTCCTTATAGTTCACAAACCGTCTAAACTGGTATAAACAAAAATCGACTGTTGGCTTACAACTTAAAATGGTTATACTAGTAAGCTAAAAACGAAGATTCAAACATATATATATATATATATATTTTAAACCATTTTCATTTAATAAGTTATAAGCTAGTAATGATTAAACAAGAAAATTTCTTATTTGTAATAAAAAAAAAATAAAACCACGGGTTTGCGGGAATTACAATAACTGGAAGACGTGATGAAAGGGAACTTCCAGTGACGCTACTTCAACAACGATATATTTATGTATAATTATATTACCAGCTGTGGAGATATAAAAACATTTTTTTATTTTACAGTAATAGTCATACTGTTATTGTCGGAAACTCAGAACAGTCGATACAGATATTACGTAATGATTGTCCTGATAAAAACATATCCGTGAAGGCGCGTGTCAAATGTTAAGAATTTATTGTATCGTTGTGTAGGCTGAAACCCATATGTTATGTATACAAATACATATAATATAATTATATTATTTTTGAGATATTATAAATTTTTAAATCCTCCAGTATTGTTCAGTTACGTACAAGCAATCTAATACAGGTGTTGAAACATTTTATTTATATTTTATTTTAAGGCTTTGCTATTGTCGTCAATTGTCATTAAAAATTATGCAGTTATATTTCTTACAGTTCATTATAATACACATCGTGATTATCAATAAGGAACGATTAATGACTCTAATGACATATATTTTTGTTTTCATAACGTTCATACAAGGAAAACGCGAGAAAACGATAAATCAAGCATTAAACATAATATAATATATTATAAACACCTAGTTTGAGTATATTAATATGTATGCACAATAAAACATTTATTCACGGTAGATTATACCTATGGCATACGCCACCGTATTACCAAAAAGACCCTTTGCAAATATACGCTGGCACACTGCAGGTATGTGTCTGCCGGTATACGATTTAACAGTTTGCGAGTGAAAAGAGACGTCACGCGTGTGTGGTCGCAATACTGTTAAAAATATTTTTGTCGGTTTAATACCAAATAAAATAAAATATTACGTCTAGTGACTATATATATATGCGTCTTTGATACTTATACCTATATACTATAATAATAATATATACGTTATACGTCATTATAAACATATCATTATTATACATTATACTACACTCGTATAATACGAAATAAATACGTCGTAAAGAAAAATCGAAAAACCATAATATAAAAACGCGCACAAAACATTATAATATATTATATACAGTAGGTATAGGTATACCTCCATAATAAAGCTAGGAGGCGCATTCTTCCACCAGTGCAGGCTATACCACGGTCGAAACCGTTAACCGCGGCAATGTATTATTGTATCGTCGTTTTATACGACTATGATGTTTATATATATATATATATATATATATATGTATTTAGGTACTGCATGTGTATATATATATATATGCGTTATGTCCGTTTATACGGCCATAAACTTCCGCGTCGCCGCAAAGTCTGCTGCAGCGTGTCTCGCGCGACGTACGCGTATGCACCGCCATAATAAAGGTGATAATAAAATAATAATGTCACATATATACGTGCATCGTACGCCTATATATTATGTATATATGAACTTCCCGTATTATTGTTTAGGTACCTTACCTATCATAATATTATATTGTTATTACGCGCACGCCGCCAATTTTTATTTCCGCGTCCGTTTCGGACGGCCGAGACAGACCGTCCGCAGCTCGGTGCCGTATTATACATTGTAATATAATATATTATTATATTATACTTACTAGACCCCTCCCCACCCTTCCACGAACCGGCCATCGAACTGTCGAGTTTTCCCTATCAAATACCGTCGTAAGTACAGTGTGTATATATTTATCGGTAATAACTGTGGGTAACGGCTCGATATTTAAAGTGACGTTTTTTTATACGGCGACCATCCCGCAGGTGCCGTTTCGACGCGTAAAAAAAACCTTTAAAAAAAGAATATTCGGATGAAAATTACGACGGCCGCCGTTGTCGAGTCATTATCGGAACGGCGTTTGTTTTCGTCGGGTTTTCGCGCGAGATAATCCTGCTTCTGCAGCAAACGACGGTATAAACGTTTATTTTTCTGTTTTCAGTGGCACACTAAAATATCGTACGGCGCAATAAACCACTCGTGTGTGTGCCGTCGGCCGCGGAACACGACGACATGTGTTGTGCCGCTTTTTAATGATTTAGTTTCGCCGTCGACTAGCTCTCTGCGCACATTTTAACTGGCGACCATTTCGGATGTTTCGTGCGTATTTGACTGGCGCGTGTGTGCGCGTGGTTATTAATACATACACACACATTAACGGTACAATACGTGCGGTCCGTGCATTACACGCGTACGACGGGAGAGTCGTTGCTTCCACGGTTGACGTGGAAGCAAAAAGTTTCGTCTCCCGAAACGCACGACACGATACAATATTGTGTACACGCGCAAATCACGACGGAGACTACTCGCAGCCGCCGTCCCAATTAACGCTCGTTCCGATTAAAAATAAAACATTTCGAAACCCCTAAAAATCGACCGCCCGGCGGCGGCGGCGGCTGCAGACCCGCCGCCCGAAATTTCGAGCCAAATTTTTGGACCGCCGCCGTGCGTGATACGCCTCGCGCGATATTGTGCGCAGGCGGTTCGCCGCGGCAGCCGGCGCACATGCCACATAATCATATATGCTAGCACGTTACGACCCGCACGATATTATTAACGATTATATATATTTTACGTTATTAAACCGTCCGGACGGGTGTAACGCGCGTGACGCGTCATAAAACGTCATAAACGACGCGCGCGTCGGCGAGTCGCGGTCTTAAATATAATCATTATGGTAGCTCTACACTGTCGCCGAGGCGACGCGGGGCAACGCGAGCACGAGAGTGTTGTAGCCGGTTCACTCGTGTCGTCTCGTCTCGCCTCGCCTCGTACGCGCTCCGTTCGGTGTCGGTATTTTGGTCACGAGTCAAAGGACACGCGGCACGAGGCGAGGACCACCAACTACACTCTCGAATAGTGTCGCGCGCGCGCGCGCCTTGCAACTTGTCAGTGTAATTTAACTATTGTTTATAACGAGAGAATGTAGATGGTTGACTCGCGTCGATTCGGCGAGTGTATAGGGCTAGCGCCTCGCCTCGTTCAACCTCGCGACAGTGTGGAGGAAGCATAATATAAGCAATAACGACGTGCAAGCGGTGCTCGCGCGCGGCGTCCGAAAAACGAGCCGCCGAAAATACGCATATTCGCGTACTATTACAATGCCACCGTCTAACACTCTGCACAATGCTTTACAGCGCGACGACGAATTATAATCAATAAATAACGTAATAACGCGGACCGCGTGAAAAGGCGACGAAAATCGCGAACGCCCGCCAACGTCGAGATTACACTCGAGTTTCGCGTCGACGACGCCTAAATGTCGTGCGATTGCGTACCGATTCGTTTAAACAGCGTTTTACCCGCACCAGTGGATGAACGTAAACGAAACGGGGCTATTAAATGGTGTTGTTGTGGAAACGTTTTCGATTCGGTTATGGGTCCTACGGGCGTGCGTTAAAGGTTGGCACTTCGTGTAGATATATAAAAACTTAACGGTTTCAGCCGATTACCGCGACTCGTCTAAAAGTTATACTTGTACGGAAAATCAAAAACATTAAAAACTCTTTGGACGAATAATATTTTGTTTTTGTTAAGACAAATGATCGTCAATGGTACGAAAGCGCGAATGACAACAATCTATAAAAATAATTCAATCGCCCAAACGACTGGATAGTAATTGCCAATCGGTTTCCTTAGGTATACCCACATAGAATCATTTACACTGTTGTCTCGAGCAGAAAACTTGACGATTTCCTTCGAAAACATTCACTGGAAATTAAAACGCGCAGCCGGAGAAGATTAATACAAATGCGGATTCTGCGTGTGGCTGATCATAAAAGCAAACGGACGTTCGCGGAATATTTTTATTTGCGCTCCGGTCCTCTGATCTTCTAAATGCATATTAGAGACTTGTTTGTCGACTGGGAAATTCCCTTGGTCTGGAGGGACCAAGGACCGACGTGAATTGTTTTTTATCGCCGCTAAAAGTTGGGTTTAACGTAGTGTACCCGATAGGTGTGCGTCTCGCCGCCATTCAAGCGAAATATTTAAAAATCACGGAACAGAAGTAATGCCTAGCGTTTTAATTTGTCATCAAACCGGTCCGGTCCGGAGTAACTGTTTCGTCGACCGACAGATGCCGCAGCCGTATGGGTTTCGGCGGGAGTGGGGGGGGGAAAAAAAAAAAGTAAAACGGAATAATATTTCTGGACGAAAAGGCGGGCGGACGGGTTGACTGAGAGCGAAAAGAATATTGTCGCGAACAGCGTACGGTCCGGACTGGCGGAGAGAAAAAAAAAAAAAAAACCACCGTCCTGGTCCGACCGGCGCGCCATCTGGTTACGGGCGCCCGACGCACCGACGGCGCTTTCAGCGCGTCCACAGAGGACGCTACTTGTTCGTCGGCGGCCGAGCGCGCACAAACCGGGACGGGATAAAGGGCCGACGTTCGGTTTGCTCGAAGGATAGTAGAGTTACACACAACGAGGTGGTTTATAGAAAATATTACAATTATATTTTAGAGGTGTCGAGTATTGTCGCGTGCTCTAGATGTGCGCTAGCGACAGTGGCGATCTGTCAGTCGTGCACGATGAAGCCGGTCATTTTCTCTTGAAATCATTTCTCTGCACTAAAAACGTACCGAAAGTCTTATTCACAGCTCTACGTGCTTGTGTATATAATTTGTAAATTCGACGCAATTTTCGTTTAAGGGAAAACTTTTGAACCGGCCGTCGAGAGAATTGTGTAACGAAACGAATTAAATTAAAGTGTTTATACGAAGAAGTGAGCTTCACGATAAAGCGTTTTATATTTAAACTGACTGAGATGACCAAAAAATCACATGTCGTACCACAAATATTATTTAAAGCGAGATATTGATTTCGTATAATATAGGAAATAGTTGCAAGTTGCAAATACGTGCATGGATATAGTTTATTGAGATTTGTGGTTATAATTTATAGCATTTCGTGTACGGGTAGCTCTACTGTGAGTTTCTTCTTCATCACTCTGCCACTGTAAATTTTTCCCTGAAATTTACTTATTGTACACTTAGTATAGATTGTAAATATTCAATAAACGCCCTTAAAAAAAAAAAAAAAAAAAATAATAAAATTATAGTATCTATATAAAATGTTTTAAATTATGATAAGCTAAGTGTTGCCAGTGGGCGGCTTCTTAATCAATTTATCATGTCCTGTCTGCTCTTAGCACATAAGCTTATTGTACTTGTATAGATTGTTTATTTCTAATAAAAATTAAAAAAAAAAAATTATGATAAGCACTTATATTGAATCAACTATTGATAATTTCAATTTCAGAATATATACGCGAAGAAGTTGTATATTTTCAAAACTGATGTTATTATTGTTTTTTATTTATATGTGATTGGAAAAAATATTTGTCAGCACAGCGTATACAGTGTGATTTGCTAAGCATGCTCACCTCCATTTTTTCATTCAATAACAAACACGTGTATTCAAAATCTTCTTTTTGGAATTTTAAAATATACTTCAAGACGGTATTTTCAAATTCTTCAGATTTTTCTACTACTTAAGGAGTGCCGATGTAGCAATATATTTTTATTGTACATTTTTTAGCGGACAAGATGTTTTTTCAGTTAATACCATTTTTTATACTAAGAATAAAAGTCCTTAAACACAGTTTTCCATATATATATATAATAAATGGGATTAATAGATCTAGTGTTTATAATACTATTGAACCATTTTTACAATTTATAAACGTTATTGACTAATTTTAATTAATAAAATTCATATAATTTACCATAGCCACGGAGTACTTTCAAGCTCATTATCTTGGACTTTTATTCCGAGTACACAAGGTCAAATAACTCAAAAACTATTCGTTCAAATTTTGCTTTGTATACGTCGACATTTTCAGAAAAATTATCCCCAAAAAATGTACAATGGAAAAATGGGGTTCCTGTTTGAAAAAAAAACAGTAGTTTGTGTCTCCACAAGGTTTTTTTAAATCGTAAAAAAATCTTAAGAATTTTAAAATATGATCTCTGATAGGTACATGTTATTTAAAAATTCCAAATTTTGAATTATCATGTTTGATGACAAAAAGAAGGAGTGAGCATGCTTGGTAAATTCGATTTAATCGAATTTCGTTTGGAGGTGAGTATTTATTTTCGGGCGTCATCATCCATTCCCGTGTAGTACACTAAGCGGTATTACAATATTATATAATGTACATGTGTATTGGTCATAATAATATTACCTATACACAATATGATTACATAATGTGAGTTGCGAGTCGCAATAAATCATAATATATTATAATAATTAAAAGGTGACATAATATTATGATGCGCCACAAATGCCTGGACGTTGCTGGACGTGGTGCAAAATATATTATTATACACCTCGGGCGAGATGTGATGTACCATATAAAATTATTCAGGATTGAAATCTCGACGGGATGTACAGCATTGGGCGGCTGAAAAGGAGAAAAGGAAACGTCCGGGGTAAATCAATATGGGCACCCCGTCGCACTGGGCGGGAGTATGACACAATATTATACGAATCGGCTGGCGTGTTGCAGCTACACGCGATTCGCCTCCCCCCCACCCCCCCCAAAAAAAAAAAGCAAAATCCCCCCGCGGTACGTGTATAATAATAATATTATTATTATATAAAAGTCGTCTGACGTTGACCTTTTTCGTGTACATTACACTCGGCTATGATGTGGTTTTCGGTTCGCTTATTCTCGCCACGATCGCGGCGTTTATACGTCGTCATTTATTGTACTATACTATTCGCCGTGCGCAATAATATTGCATCGAATTTATGTTATTATTGTTATTATTGTCATTAGGTACGATGACGAGTAGTACACGCGCGCGACGTTTTTCCATTTTCCGATTTACGACGAGCACGCGCACAAATTACATACATAATATAGTATTATATTATTATATATGGTCGGCGGGTTACGGCCAAAAACCCGTCTTCGATTGCTGATCTTCGGTTTTGTTTTAATATTATTATTTCGCCACGCCGTTATATCGATACGCGTATATCAAATACGAGTTGGGACCATAACAATATCGTATTGTACGGTTTAAAACTGTTCAGGCGTTGCATTGATGCCCGTTCGACGCATTACAATATGAACAGAGCATCGGCGATACGTACTTATACTGTATAGCGATGTTTAAAATATACGAATCGTAGTATGTTTAACGTGCTTTTTAATGCACCATACGTTATCGCAATAATGTTTAAAACTCTGTGTGTAACGCGTATTTCGTAATAGAACGTGGAAATATTATGCGAATTCTCTCTCTCTCTCTCTCTCTCTCTCTCTATATATATATATATATATATATATATATACTCGTTTCGTATGTTCTTAAAATAATATACACAGATACGCTTTAAAAAAAACTCCGTAGGATGTGTGTATACATACATATATATATATATACACCATTATTTCCTAGAAAATTTTGAACCGATCGGTGGAATGGTTTTGAAAAAAATATATTGGCACTTTTAACTCTGCAATACCTATTAATTATATTAGTGTCTACGCTACGGCGTAGACGGAGACTAGTGAATGTTGTTCACATGTGCACGCATATTTCTACGACTGGATTACTTTCGTCTACATTTGACGTCCTTGTGCTTTTATGTACTTCCTTTTATATTTTTGATCAATATTAGATTTTTATAAGTAAAAAAATATTTATATGTACATATTATTCGTTTTGACGTGAGGTACTACCTATATAAAATAAAACAGTAGCAATTTGGAAAATATCAATTTTTCTCATTTATTCGATTGCCTACGAAGGAAAAGGAAACATGCAACTACAGAGTAAAATATATATATATATACCTACTAATATAAAAAAATTATTGAGATAAAATCATGTTTATTAAATGTAACAGTTTAAAATAATACGTCTTATGGTTTCAATTAAAACAATTGACATAATTATTTTTAAGTTTAAATGTTTATATTTACTTCACTGTATTTTGATATGTATATAAATCCATATGTGTATTCCATTTATGAAATAGAACATCAATAAAATATTAAACGACTAATAAGAAAATAAAAAACTAAATTACTAATCAAATCAAAATAACTAGGTAATAGATATGAGCAAATGTACTATATATAGTAAATACAAGACTATAATAATTATATCATTTTCTGCTATGTAAAACCATTTTTAAAATTAAAATTTTTCAATATTAAAAATATTAAATTTTAGCACATTTCAAAATGAATGAGATATACCTTACTCATCAAATTATCAATAGTTTAGAACTTAATTTATTTGTAAATGCAAAAGCATTGGGTATACGGAATTAATTAGGTCCAAATATAAAAGATGCTTATTTTAATTTAGTTAGAATTTGTGTGTAGTTACATAATATTAAAAATAACATAAGGTACATACATAAAAAAAATAACATTTCAATAACCTTTTGACACTCGAGATTCACAGTAGGTTGACTGGTCGTTTTTAGAATTTTTCATAACAGTATCAGGGAACTTCAAAAAATCTAAAAATATTTATACCTATTTTGACACCATATTTTTTCATAAAAAATATCTTTTTTATAGAATTGCGTTATGATTATCATGATTTAAAATTTAAATTAAATTACTGCCAATCTAAAAACTTATTTTATTTTGTTTGTTAATTTATGTGTTTATGAACTCTCCGGCTAGTAGTTACATATATTATATAGTTATCTCGTAAAGAACACACCATTCTGCTTTGTCACGGAGAACTCTGTTTATACTTTAATAATGAACTCAAAGCTTTTCGCTTTTGAGTGGGCTCGTAAATTCTAACGAATGTCAAAATGCAAAAACATTGAAGGCGTTTTGGTCATTTTGTTTATGGGCTTTTTCAGCTGCGCCAGCCCATTGTGAAGTCACGACGTACTTTCATACATTAATGAACGTAATTGCCTCATCTTGATGTTTTCACAACTAAAAGTTTTTCTTTTAAGACTTTTTTAAATATGAATCATAAAATATATATTCGTTGTAATTCAAGTTTTTCAACTTGTAAATAAAGATTAAATAAATTATGATACAAATTTATAAAGATATATTTTTACCATAAAATATAGTGAACAAAAATGTAATAACTATAACAAATTAGATAAATATTTGAGAAAAACAATTATACGAAAAACAGAAGAATCGAAGTATTAAAATGTAAATACATTTTTAGAAAGTGCACGGAGAACTATAGTGAAATAACGCGTGTTAAATAATAAAATGTATTATTTTCCCTATAAATTTATTAATTTTTTTAAATAATTTTTGTTAGGCGCAATTCAAATTAAATTTTATTATTTAACACTATTTCTCTAAAGAATTATCAATAAAGCTCTCAAGGGCTTGTTGTGCCCAAACGGCAGCTGTATCTTAAACAATATTAATCATATCTTATTCATTTTGTGAACTAAGAGTGCGTTCATACCTACACATTTCTCGTGGACAAATATGCATTTGTGCAGCGTGAACAAAGCCAATCGATGGCTTATAAATATAATTTTGTGATAGTATCACAGCGATAAAATAATAACAATATCCGAATATCAGTTAATAACTTCAGAAGAGCTAGCACGTATAAGATATTGCTACTATACGGATCGACTATACTTTTGAGCACTTATATTAATGCAATTATTATTATTTACTGCACAACAATAATAAAACGAAGAGACTACATCAGTATAACGAGTTTATATTATATATCTATACATCTATAGATAGATGATGGTGAATTGTTTTGGAAAAATTGTTGTGAAAGTTTTACGACCCTTTTAATTTTTTCGTAGATATAGTGCACCATTGGCGTACTAATGCGATTGTCACCCGTCTGGAATACCCTCCTTGCACAGACAAATATCTATACTGACATATATAATATACGTGGCTATATATATATATTGTATATTGTACGCATAAAGTGCTTCAGCAGAAACTCAGCCGGCACTCTGCCTCCGCACGTCGTCGTACTATAACAAATAAATCCTATCCGAGCGCGTGTTATAATAAATATAAAATCGGCCGAAGGTCTTGTGCGCAATTTCCCGAAAATCCAAAATTATAGTAGGAGAGAGAGAGAGAGAGGGCGATTCCCATACATACACGCACATGACACGCAGAGAGCTGAGCGACTATACAGAAATCTTAATCCGCGCAAACGGGGACCCGAAATTGTGATTTTACTACCACCGAGTCCCGCCGAATCCGCGCACTTTTCTCCGTACGTGTGTGTGTGTGTGTGTTCAACTTTCGTCCTTAAACTGCACACGATATACACGTACGTGGTGCATGAGTGTGTGAATCCGGAGCCGTATAAATACACACAGTTCTGTATAGCTTAGTGGCATAAAAATATTATACGATCGTCCGTATATATATATATACACACTCTTCGTGCCCGGTGTTTTTATTTTCAAAATGATGCGCGCGCGAGCAGACCAATCTGCTGCCGATCCGCCCGCAACAGTATAGAGGTTATATATTCGTATTAAACGGTGTATATATGTGTATGTGTGTACGTATCAAAAGCGTATTTTATATATATTTTTCCAAAGGGTCGTCTCCCCGAACAGTCATCGAAAGAAAAATAACAAGATTAGTTCATTAGCTAAATAGCACGAGAACGATACGTATATTATATATATAATAGGTAGACGAACATCGTGCAGTAAAAAGCATGCACTGTAGCAAAGTGCCGGATAAAGCAAATATATGAGGGCACTAGTTTCAAAGTGTACATTCTCCATATTCACTAAATTTTCAGAAAACCAAAAAAACTAATAACTTAATCAATAAATGTTTTTTCTCCATTCGGATTTTTTTAACCTTTTCATATAATTATGCAAAGATGATTTACCAGTTTTCTGCTTAAAAAAACAAGATTTTGTCGTTGTTCTGACACAATTTTG